>DWPT01000777.1:0-21658 GCA_018251895.1 Agathymus mariae mariae
ATTGAAGAAGGATAGCACAGTGTTGATTATATAAATAAATGAGTGTTTAGACGAAGAGAACGGTGTATTATTATAATCCGAAATAATTTTATATCCGTAACCGTAACTGAAACCCGTGAAATATTATTCATATATCCGTGTCCATATCCAGATCCGAAATTTAATGTCCATAACATCTCCAGTTTCAATTCACAACAGTGCTGTAAAAGTGAGCAAATCAACGATTTCTTTTGGTTAGGATTATAAACAGTTTCGAGTTTCCTTTGGGGAATGCCGACAAACAAACAACTAAGCTAAGCTATTGATAGTGCCTTATGTCAAATTCAGTTATGAATTACTTGGCAGTTTCACACACATATTCAAGTCGCATATTGACATGACTAGGGCGGGATTAGACCAAAACGAATGTCTCCATCACAATATTCAGTCTACGAGTATAGTAAACGAGAAAAGCGCAAAATACTGTCATTTAATCCTACGAAGTATTGATTTTTTAAATATCTTGTTAATTATTTTCCATTTCATTCATTTATAAAATTATATGTGATGAGGCGTGTTTCTGTTCCTATATATTTTGTTTAATTTTAACGCAGGTAAAATATTTTTATTTTTCCTTTTAAGTACGACATGAAATCGCCTTCAGCTGGTACGCGAAGTGTATAAAATAGGAATAGCATATTTTGTTCAAATTCTCCCATCTATATTAGTTCAATACGTCTGTCTTTCTCTCTTAGACTTTAATTTTTAGGGAACCTATTACAATTATTATAAAGTAAGTAGCCGACCATCGAGAGAGTTGTCGAATGGCAGGCAAGTGGTAATTGCCGCCCATGCACGTCGCCCGCATACTACTGACCCAATGACATCGCAATCAAAATCAAATCAAAATACGAATAGCCAAGCAAGTAAGACAACTACTACCATGCTTATGTTCCGTCGGTATTAAACTGTAATCGTGAAGGTTTTCTTCAAAAAACAATAATAATATTTTTTTTAAACAGTAAAAACATGTAAGTAAGGGTAGCAAATATTAAAACTGGTTAATAAAGCTCTCCGCTGTTGACATCAAAACCGATATGAGAGGATAATTTATTTAATTTTTTTTGTAAACAGCATGTCTACTGATTCTTCAAAGGTTGAGTTCTTTACAATATAAAAATATTTCCCATTCGCAAGTTCACTTGGCGCGCGTTTGATTCGCTCATAAGACGCGTTTGTCGTCTGTGAAGTGTGAAGTGATCACTCGCGCATATCCTATAAATAAAAAAAAAAACTTGGTATTGTGTCGTTTAGAGACAAAAATACAGATTAAAAATAAAAGTTGGTGGGAATTCAGTAGGTGCTGTTTTGTGTTATTTTTTTTATTGGTTTTTCATCAATAAATTAATTAAATATGAGAACTTTATGCTTTTATCTCTTGTTTCCTGTGTGTCTGAAGTTCGTCAATTTGCAAGGAACTGGATCAGGTGATAATGGAAATTGTAAGTAGCTTTATAATCATTATATTGATTAATAATTTTTAGGGCAAATTTTAAAATCGGAATTTACCAGCTGCTAATTTTATTATTCTTGAATTTCGACATTGTTATTCTGCATTTTAAAAGCTAATAAAGACATACAGTCTCGAACTTTAATTTGCTTGAATATCGCACATCAATCAAACATTAAGAGCTTTAATTTAGCATGTAAATTAGTATTTATAATATTGTTATTGATTGACAACGCACTGGACTGATGTTACTGTAAGCAACACCAAAAATTATTACACCCAATGAAACAGGTACTACACAATCCCCAAAGCCATAGTCACACTTAATTTAAGTATATGAGTAGAATACTTAAGATCACTAATTTCCTCAACAAAACATATACATGTTTTATTTTTCTGAGATATCACCAAGTTCGAGATTTTGCAGCCAGTGAAATCAAGCATTTCCAGTTTTAAATTTAGCTTAACTTCAAGGTGAAAACTTTTTGCATGACTATTATTTTTAAAACTTAAATGAAATGTCTTTGGACGGAAATCTCCCCTGCGACGGCCGATTCTAGGAATCATTCGGCTGTTTAATAATATTATAATACGTAATAAAAAATTCTTTACGACCTCAACTTTCAAATTTATCTAGCCCTTTTAGTGTGGAAGGGCTGTCTGTCTGACCAGGTATCACACAAATCCAAATCCAATAAACAAATTGGGATGATACTTGGTGTGACTGACTTATATTAGAGGCCATAATGTAGATTAGTTTTTATTCTGGGAAATGGATGTATTTCCGCGTGATAGAAAATAAAAGTTAATATAGACATTCTATTAAAAGGGTAGTAAATACAATTTTGACTGGCTGACTACAGCTATTGAAATAAATTCTAATTCATAGAATCAACAAAAAAGGCATTAATAAAACAATGCGGGTGCTATTTCTAAAGGAAAAGCGTAAGTTTTTTGAAGCAGAGCTACGGCGGATTAGGTATATCATTATGCTAGCCTTAATACTCCCTATATAGTATATATGGAACCCACAGAAAAATCGTAAATTTTAAAATTTCCTAATCTCGTGAATCTCGATGTAACAATCGAGTAAACCAATTAAAATTCGATATAGATACGTGACGTCACACATCGGCGAGCTAAATCACTATTGCGTATAATAATTGATCGTTTAGTTTCATAATGTACAACAAGGCTTCATTACCGTTAACAGCTAATAATATACACGATGGTCCAGCATGAACAAACTGATAGTATTACAAACAGATTGCTACAACCTGGATATACTGCTGCGGTATGAGGCTCCATGCATTGATGCATCCATTAACGTTAAAAAAAAAAGATACCCTGCTCGGGGCATGTCTTCCCGCACACTAAGCTATGAGCGTGAGCGCTTTGTCCCCATTTATTGTAATCGCTTGGCTAGCTACCTCCCTGTTTTATTCCTGACGATACAACCTCGGTGAGCTACGTAAAGCGGGTTGTCCAAATCTGTCTTGATCTACAGTGCTTCGATTGCTTCGGTAGTACGGATATCCATAGGCAATGTTGACGACGTTAGTAGGTGGCTGGTTTGTTTTGTCGGGTATTCACGTAAATTCCATGCACTTATGTACTGTTACGTCTAGAATGGTGTACTATTTATAAAATGTTGGCTTCAACACACGTTCAACATCAAACCGAAGCACGTGGTTGCTAAAATCGAATTGTGTCACGGTAGAATTCACGGAGCAATTATCTCGTTTGAAATATGATGAAAAGGACAGTAAAGTACACGAATTTAAGAGTGGGATCAAATATTTCCCATTTGGCTAACTTCATGAACTCTTCGCTTCTAATTGGAAGATCGCGGCAACAGATCCCGTCCCTGGGTTGTAGAGTATCCTAGATTATACCTATAAATCACATAAGTTCCCAATACGCCTAAAATAGTCTACTTGTTCAGCGGCCGTACCGTTGTACGTGTTCCGACGAATAGACAGACAAAAACTTAAAAGAACATGTTTAGTTCTCTATGTCTGTTACATAATCTATCTTCGTTAAATAAAATAAAAATACTACCACAGATAATGTCATTGAATTTAATGGTACATCTTTATACTAACTGTTCCTTGGGATTTTTTTTAAAACCCTTGCGAGGGGAAACCACGATAGGTTTTGTAAATCAGTTCTCAAAACAACGACACAAGACTAAGTTATTTAAAAATATAATAATAACAATATTATATACCGTGTTGTTGTCCTTGACATATTATTTAATACTACTAACGATGGACCAGCACTCGCTAAAATAGTCAAATTGAATTATCTAAAAGGCCAACTGGCTGTTCTCAGAATGTAACATATTTATTGTGTTCAGTCAAATCTAGTTATAATCTATAAATATGTATATTATAATTCGTTTTTCTTAGGGATGTATGGGTATGAAATTTCGGATCCGGATATGGATACGGATATATGAATAATATTTTACCGGTTTCGGCTACGGTTGTGGATATGAAATTATTTTGGATTATTCGATCGTTTCGGATAATTTCAGTTACGGATATTAGATGATTATGACTTGGAGAAAAAATGTATTTGCAAAGTTTGACTTTGATTCTAGGTATTATGTGGTATTATCATCACAGAAAAAAAAAACTAATTAAATAATAAAAGATCGGCTCGGTCAGCGTAAACCAGTCATAAAATCCCCGATTTTTATCATGGATGTAATAGAGCTCCGTATCCGTAACCGAAACTATCGGATATCTGAAATAAAAATACATCTGAAACCGTAACCGAATCCGATATAAAGTTTCGGATAATTTCGGATAAAGGCAGAGTCTGAATAAAGCACATTATTTACGCAGGCCAAGCCGATACATTAGCCGCGTCCTTCTCATTTTTGGGAGGTTTTATTATTTAATTTATTTTTTCGGTTGTTATAACCACATAATACTTGATAATTATAATTTTTTTCAAGTCTTAAATCATCCGATATCTGTAACCGAAATGATCCGAAACAATCTGATAATCTGAAATAATTTCATATCCGTAACCGTAGCCGAAACTGGTAAAATATTATTCACATATTTTTATTGTGATTTAGTGTATTTTCTGGAGTTCCTGTATCTTTTTTCAGGTAGAGCAATGCTTTTTTGCGCTTTACGTAAATAAACAAAGAATGCAACACAGAAATAATTAAGAATATAATAGAAAGCGAAAACCCTGTCGTGACCCTGTCGAGGTGAGCGACATGTTCTTGGGCCGCGGGCGTTTGCGATGTCATATTTGCTTGCGTCCACGCCACCAGCTGCACAAGGAATCCTAATGCGAGGGTGCGAGTGTTGAACATGTACGTCGTTACTGAATTATACAATTATACAAATCCATAGACAATACGCGCGATTGGAATTCATAAATTGCAGACATATACCTAGTATGATATATATTTGTAAATAACTACGTATGGACGGAATGTGACGTAGAAGTACTCGACTGACTAAGTGACTCACTAAACAAAGACGCAGGATTTTCCCGCGTTCGAAAGTGCGCTACATTAGCCCTGTAACTGCAACAAAAAATTGTGCTTCCACCGGTAAATACGTATTTTTTTTATACGTTGTTAACAACAGTGAAAGGAAGCATTTAACACAAAAAACTGAAAATACTCAAATTGTTACATTAGCCCGTTTACTTAGGACCCATCGACTTACTGATAATCTATGATTGAATACTTCTCGTTGTTTATACTTAATATTTAGTTGCTAAATTGCATCGGGATCTCAAAAATAATTAAAATAAAATCTTGTTCGTGTACAACTCATAAAATGTCATCACTGAACGTACAGAGTAAAGTGGTAACGAACGTTCGAACGGATCGGAGTAGACCATTTGGTTAGCGCTTCTGTTCTATTAACAAGTAGGTGCAAGTGAATGCCAACACGGAATTTCCACCTTCCTATATTATATATTAATATATATACATATATATTATATATTATCAGATTTTAAGTAACATTTGATTCAATTCAAGTATAATGCGTGATAACTACTTCACGGTCCTTGCTGAACTGAGTTACCGGCTCCGACTACGTTCGGGATAAAAATTGATGTATAAACATGTTGTTTATGCAACGTAAAATGGAACGCATATTTAACACCTAAAATAATGGACCGATTTGATTGGCGGGCGCTACCATCCGCCATGTCCCCTTCCCTACCTCGTCCCACTTATAAAAATCGAAAAATATGGACGTCACGCGTATACGCACTAAAACATTGAAAAATTGCTAATTGTTCTGATATTGTGCACAAAACGGATACCTCAAGTCTCCAGACTCCTGACCCTGTAGTAAGGTAGATGGTAGCAGCTTTACGAATCACATGTTATAATTATACCTTTTATTTAGCGGGAATAATGTATTGTAATAATAAATTCAAACCTTCACACCAAAATATTACATATAAAATCATGTAAGTATCTAAATAGTACTGTCTTCGTTTTATTGATCATATATTATAAAAAAATGGCCAAGTATTTAGTAAATGGACGTAGCAATCTTCATCTATGTTCGTATAACAAAAAGAGATTGCGATTTTTTTTAGTTTGCGTGTACGCGGAAGGTAATCTCCGGAGTTCGAATCTCAATCTCAATCATCTGTTCGAAAATATATTTTATCATTTGAAAGGTACATTATTTCGTACGGTCATAGGTGTATATATATAATGTATATATAATTAATTCTTAATCCAAACTGTTGGATTCAAATCCAACAAATTGGAGGATGGAGATCTACTTTTCTACGTACCTTAACGCTTGTATGCGGGTATCTGTAGGGCAGTGATATTACATTTTATTAACAAGAGAAAACATTTGAAAAGTACTATTATTAGTGTGGGCACAGCGTCACCAATCGTCAGAAGAAACTCAAAATGATAATCAAGAATTAAGTTATGTAAGTAAAAAAATGTTAATTGAGGTACTGAATGACAACACAGATTGTAATTGTTACATTACCCGATTCATGAGTACAATTCCTCGTACATTGCGGCGTTACAATGTAATTACATTATACTCAAGAGCACTATTGACGTAAGGTATTTACGTAATGTACGTGAAAGTTTAAAGACGAGAGTTGGGTATGAGCATTTCCCTGAATTTAAGGATAGGCGTATCTGCAAAAACTCTCAAGGTAAAAATTGTTCAGTTCTTGCGTGAAATCAACTTTTTGTTATTTTTATGCCAATATTCAACAGTAGTTGGACCATGATTAGTGGTTAGACGACTATTCACCTCCATGGTACTAGAGGCATCACTGGACATGTCTAAGACGCTGGAAAACCCGTTCATATTATGTTCATTCAGCCCGTTCATTATAACATATTTCATAATAACATATTTGCAACATATGTCATTGTGGACATTATACAGCTTAATTGTAAACGATATTTGGATTCAATTACATGGTTTATGGTCATGGTGCAATTTACGAGATCACGGTCACGAGGGCCGGAGGAAGGTCAGTCTCAGCGTAACCATGTTCCACGTATCTAAATATCGATAAAAAATATCGCGGTTACCAGCTACTGTTCAGAAATTTAAAACACCTCGAAAATATAATGATAAAACAAAAAATAATTTCCGTGATCTCACAATCAAATCAAAAACCTTCGGTTTTCAGGAAATCCTTACTTATAAATTATAAGTGACGCATAATGTATATTTAAATATTCATCATTAATTCAACTAAATTACGCTCTATTGAAAATTGAGATTCATATCTAGACATATTAGGTTGGAATGCAAACACTAATTCTCGAATTGATTTCCTTGAAGGAAAATGCGATTTCCAGAGAAATTGCAGGTCGGTCAAGTTGCTGGTAAGTTAGATGCATATGCGCAAGGTTAGCGTAGTCAATTGTATAAGCTATACAACTTTATAATATAACTTAATAACTAGTATATGTTACTACGAGCAGTATACCGGCAACCGGTGATGCGACCTTCCCTTTCCGAGTTGTACTGTTTCTCACAGATGTGGTCTTAGATAGGCAGAATACTCTTTGTTGTACATCGTAACAAAAACAGAATAAATAAGAACTAAATAAACGGTTCAGCTTGTAAATAAGTGATAAGAAACGTCGTCGTATTGCTATGAGCGATCCCTTCCAGACAACTTTTGGGTAGAGGACACAATGAAAAGAAGAACATGTTGGTGGCGCGTGGGTGTTATTATATGTTATCTGTATTCACCTGGTCAGCGTCCAGCCGCCGGAGCCGAGCCGAGAAATGTTTTAAAATTCAGTTCGACTGTTCATTTGCATGTTGTCCCGTTTTCGTAGAATATCAAAGGCTGTGTTTCGCTACACTGGCCAAGTGCGGATTGTTAGATTAGACGCATCCTCGAAAACATTGTCCGTTTTCCGTCACCAAAGTAAGTGATAACTAAGTTCTAATACACACAAATTTGAAAAATTTAATAGACGTGCGTTGTTTGATTAGTATGTAAACTGACTGTTAAAATTACCGTTCGCGCTATTGCAATTTACCAATAAATAAGATGTCATAAAAATTCCGCTTAGTAACGTTTTATTTTTATGATTTCCATACCAAAATGCTATTCTAATTTTAAATTTATAAGGTCGATAAAAAAGTTTCATACTAACCTTGTCCCGACAATAGCAAACAAAACAAACAGCCAAATCGATGAAGCCGTTCTCGAGTTATGGGTTTTCATACTCACACATGCGGCGATTAATCATTCTATTTATACATATATGTACAGATATAGATGTAAACAAGTTAACTACATCGAGACAAAGAATCGCAGCTATACTTTTTACCTTCAAGCCTAGTTAATATTGCAACCGAATAAATCGAGTAAAAAAAAACCCACACGACAGCCGGGCGACCTTGGGGCCGGCCGAGATGAACTTGCGGTGTGCTACTAGTGACCTATTCTGTCCGTGTACATAAAGTATTCGATATTTTATCGATTGTCATCTAAGTACAAAGACAGGGCAGTTTTACATGCGTAGTTGGTCAGATACGATTAATCACTAATGGTTAATTTCAATTTTATCTGCCTGTCGCTGCGGGTTAAATTGTTGTATATTCATCAAGGTAAGGTCACCATTATCATCATAACACGAAACTGAACGTTTAAGCCATTACTGGAAATTAGGGTACCGCTACCGAGGGTTAAAAAGACAGGTTACAATTTATAAAAAAAAGTATCACATATGGGTAACTATTTTATCGGTACTTCCGTAGAATATTCTTTTCAACATTTGGTTCATAATATATAACTTGTTCAAAGTTCAACCTAATTTTTCTAGTTAACGGTTGTCTGGAAGAGATCGCTCGTTTAGGAAGACCGCAAATTATATAATACGTTAGGTGTAATAATATGCAATACAGATAATTTATATTCTAATATCTTAACCTACCAAAAAACCCGGAGAAACCCGAAGTGGGAGTCTTCAAGACGAGAGTGAATAAGTGTTTATAAGTTAGTACGTTCAATGTCTTAAATTTCGTCATTTACCATCAGGTGGGATTGTTGTAATCATTAACTTATTTTATGTAAAATTATACTAATTTAAACCTAATTGCTATTTTCATGGTTACTAAATACATTTTAACCGTAGCAAGAATCGACGCCCTGCATCGTTAAATCAGATTTCCTCACGGCCATTAATTTCGGAGAAGCCATATTAAACTTTAAAGGTAAAGTTATGACATCATACAGCAGTTTATCATTTTAGATACAGGATCCTTAGACGGGGAACTCTTAAAGGAATCCGTGATTGTTTCAAACACTTACGAAGCGTAACCTGGTCACAGACCAGTTTTTGGGCAAAACCCTTGCACGGAATGTCGGTATATTTTTGACTATAAAAATACTTTTTGTTTTATAGTTTTAATTAAGGATGTATACAGACTTCTCGACTTCTCATTCTCGTAAACATATTTGAACGAGTCTCCTTTTACGACTTGCTCGTATGTAATATTAAAGTTGATTGTGAAACTTTACCCATCTAGCAAGCAGCCGTACTCTTTTAATTAGCCGTGAAAAGTTTTACGTGTTTCGTTTCTTCATCGTTACGATCAATAATCGTCTCACGGCTGGGATAGGGTGTCGTTTCACAGTGAGAGGGTTAAAGGAAGGCCACATACTGTCAAGCTGGCCAGTTGCGTGTGGGCTCAGTTCATCCACCTTTCAGAACAACGTCGTGGCTGGTTGCAGTATCAGAAAGCAAATAAGCGGTTCTTGGCTGCCAACGCGTCGGTGAAGCCTCCTGTGATTAGTGTTAGGGATGTATGGATATAAAATTTCGGATCTGGATGTCGATACGAATATATGAATAGTATTTTACGAGTTTCGGATATGAAATTATTTTAGATTACCCGAACGTTTGGGATAATTTCGTTTACGTATATGAGATGATTTAGGACTTTAAAAAATTATGTATTTACAAAGTAACATTTTGAATTTCTTCTACTTTCCTTCTTGGTATTATTTAGCATTATAATCATGGAAAAACACCTTAAAAATTAAATTATGTGTAGCAGCTCAAACAGCGAAACCTTTTCTTTTTTTTATTAATAGCCGACAAACAAGCAGACGAGCCACCTGATGGTAAGTGGTCACCGTCGCTCATGGATATCAATAAGATGAAAGATATTGCTGATGCGTTATCAACCAGGAAATTAGAAGAAGGTACGAAAGAAAGTACTGGCTCTCAAACCTCCAACCGGAACACGACGAGTCGTTTGGCGGCTGACTTACGCAGGAGGGTGGTAGCTAGCCAGGCAGGCTTCACGGAAAGATAATAATACCAATATAATATTAACGACTTAATAATAATATTGATAATATAATCTTTACGCGAAGCCCTACCACCAAGCAAGCTGGCTTCTGTCGCCTCTTACGACACCCTGTTTTGCCAGCATGGGATTGGGGGGAGTATTCTAGGGGAGTATTCTAAAACCAGTCGTAATGTGTTTAATTTAGACTCAGCCCCTATACATAATTATTCGAAACTTTTTTAACTGATTCGGTTAAGGTTTTGAATATATTTTTATTTCGGATATCCGCTAGTTTCGTTTACGGTTACGGAGCAAAATAACATCCTTGACTAGTATCAGTAATGTTTCATAATTCATATTTTCGTATGTAACTCTATAAATTTATGATAAATCTAATAACATTCATGATTGCTTAAACGTATGTAAATTTAATGGTTTAACTGGTAGATAATATCAACACTCATTCAGGCCGTCCTTTACAAAAATATTTCTGTTGTTTATGGTTTATGTTTTAATTTTTACATAGTATAAAACAAGGTCGGTCGTTCGGACCTTTTAAACTACGCAATGGATTTTGATACAGTTTTCACTATCATTCAGATAAGTTCCGGATGGCTTAAGGTATAATATACGCATGTTTTAATTACAGAGTATATAAGAAAGTCAACGTATCATTAAAAAAAAATTGGGCACGTTCATTGTTAACGCTGACTGAAATTAAGAGTTATATACAAATATTGTATTTGGTACAACGCGTGTGTTTATTTTAAAATGATCTACAAAATAGTTATAATATGTACTCGTGTATCCTATGGAAAACTCAGGATTACATTTTTAAAGCAATTGTTTATATTTTTCTAGGTTATATTTTTGAAGTCGTTTTGATCAATATAATATTAATCTTTAGTTAATAAAGTAAGTTGGACATTTAATGTAGATAAAATTTACTCTACAAATCATTATCATGAATATTGTAGAAGATATCACAGATTTAAAATTACCAAAAGTCAGTATTCGCGATGTCGATGTTTTGCACGTTAATCTTTCCACATTGCACCAGTGCCAAATTGGGGCTATCGTTAGTTTAATAAATCACTTGTAATATTTTACAATTTTGTATGTGATTTGAGCGTTTACTTAGATTACAGTTAATATTAAAGACCCTCAGTAATCACTAGGTATTTAAATCAGACAAAGTTGTTTAACTTATCATTATCACTTCGGTGAAATACATGCTCCGCGCTACTAATAGTTTGCTACTCTGTACAATTTATACTTTACATAACATATTAATATGAGGAAAATGATAATGTCAGTAACGACCACGTTGTCCCAAGGTTTTCAAAGCTTACATCATTATTGTCAGTTGAGTTATATCTATTACAACTTGTCAATGTGGGTTGGAGCCATCATTGATGGCCCACCGTTTTGTGCCGGTCTTCACAGCATACAACGTACTCAGACTCAGAACGCTAGTCTGTAATCTCACAGATAAAACTGAGAACTAATTACGCGGGAAGATTGTCTATGATAATATTGTAATCTACACCGAATATCACTTGGAAATTTTAGTGTAGGTACATTTTGTATTTGCATAGAGGTGTGCCTTTTTGCCTGTCTGTTTGTACTCTAGGATACTTTTCATTACCATGCTAAAGGCGAACCGAGGTTAAGTATTAGTATAGATACTTGTATATATATTTTACTTCTTGTGCTGAACAGCGCATTAATAAATTTTGCTTTTTATTTTTCTGCCAGTATTGAAATAATAATTACTTATTGAATATTAACATTATTTGACCCCATTGACGACCCTATAGCCCAGTTCGATTCCCGGCCGGGGCAGACATTTATGTGACAGATAAAAGTTTGTTCTCAGGTCGTGGGTGTTTGTGATGTCATATTTGTGTATGACCATGCCACCCGCAACACATGGAACCCTAGTATGAATGTGTAATCGTTTATTTATTTATTATTCATAATATTGTTAATTGTTAATTTGTTTTATATATTACCTACCGTCCGACCTACCGTCAAAAAAATATTTACGCGGGCACAATTCACGTCATTTGTCATTCGTAACCCTAAAAATAAACATTGACAAATACACATAATATTCTAATGTCAATATCACGTCGGACAGAAAAGTCACTGCAAACACACGCAAGTATTATTAGTGGTAATTGACCCGGTGGTACGGTTTTCCTTGTACATTTTCCTGTATATTACCGCGCATAAAAAAGGTGATACCTGCAATTGACATGCAAATGTTTAAAATACAATAGATGTCGACCATCTCTTGTGCAAAAACAGTAGTAGGAAGTAAATTATAATTTTTTTCTACCGTTTTTAAGACGAGGTGATTCATAGTATTCACCGTTTATACCACAAAATTACTAATTTTCTTTTTTTTTATGTAACGATATGATATACGATAGTTTAGCTGATGCCGCATCTGATGGGAAGTGGGCACTGTCGCGCATGGATATTAACCTCCTCCTTGGCTCCTCAGGACTGAACATGTCCCGTTTGTTAATTTACTCTCCAAAACTGCTAGATCCATCGCAAACACGTAAAAACTAATTTGTATCTCGCATTTTGATTGTCTGATCCATCTCTAGAGTGTAATTACTTTGTTACAGTGCGCTTGTGTGTCGTGGAAGGCAGAGGATCATACAAGCGCGGCGTCAAGTTCTGTCCCACTCTTGACGAGGAAAACTCCGGGGTGGAATGTGTGCTGGGCACGGACCGGTGAGTTATGTTGGAATAGCAAAACAAATAACACACACCATGCTGAATAATAATTTTGGCCGTATTGGAGCGGCTTAAAATACTGCCCTCAATCCCATGTTGGAAGAATTGGATGTCGTAAGAGGTTACAGACGCCAGCCTGAGGTGGTAGGGCTTCACGTAAGGATTACATTATCGATATTATTATTAGGTAATTAATATTATTACTGGTATTGTTGTCTTTTCGTGAAGCTTGCGTTGTTAGGTATCATCATCCTGCTTGAGTCAGCCGTCAAACGACTCATGTTCCGGCTGGGGGCTTGAGAGCCAGTACTTTTTTTCTTACCTCCTCATTTTCTGGCCGACAACGCAAAGCGCGAATTTGTGTGTGTTATAATATTTGCTATAGAATGCGAGAACAAAACAGAAAAATATATAAACACAGTGGGGGTAACTGGTGTGTGTAAATGTTATTATTCATTATCTGCTTTAATAGTATAAGCATGTAACAATAAACACACACAACCTGGCACCAGGATGCTTTTTGTCCAGTGTGACAAGGACATGCACAAATGAGACACCACAAACTCCGACATTAACATTTAGTGTCATAAAAATAACTGACTGACTAACTCGTCTATACAAATCTCTAGGGCACTTTTGACATTCCTAGAAAACTGAGATCTGGTATTCAAGTTATCTAGAGTTAGTAGATCTGCCCACAAATAACAATATGAAATCTGCAATTTTCACCTTAAAACTCTTATAAGTGAGGTGCAGGCAAGTATGTCTATTCCCATCCGAAATAGAATTCCAGAGAATTTTGCTCTTTACAAGCCCACGCGGCGAACGAACATGTTGTTTTACGTTCGACAACACGTCGGTGATGCGTCGGTGTTACTGGAGTTTATAAGCGCCGGTGCCCCTTACCATCAGTTCGTCTGCTCGTTTTTGAATAGTTGCATAAAAGAACACATCTCTTGTGCTTATTTATTTTTGTTTAAATAATTAATTTATTTTTAGATAAATATTATTTTTCATTCCCCTCATTTTATTTTGAATATTTAAAATCGTATCGTAAGTTTTGCCAACTCCTGCATCCCAGCCTGACGGATTGTGGCATTAGGCCTTCTTATTGTGAGATGTGACTTAGGCCCAGCAGTGGGACTATATAGGTTGTAACGATGATGATGTATCGCAAGTTTCTGCGTTCATAGTTTTTTTATAATAATGGTGGCCACCAAGACAATGTTTATCCCTTTCCAGCCTCGACTGCCTCCGAAGAATAGCAAAGAGGACAGTGGACTTCGGAGTGTTCAGCCCCGAAGACCTGGTGGCGGCGCAATGGGCGAATATAGACGTGCTTGTCACCAACGAACTGAGGGACCGCCAGAGTGAGTTAAATATTTTATAGATGTTAACTATTTTATCAGAGTTAAATTGAAACAGTTATAAATTGGGATGAATGACAAACAAACTAAAAGCATTAATTTCTATATTTAGTTAAATATACAGGAAAAGGACAATGCATTGAGTATGAGTTAATGTATGTCAGTCACAATCTTTCTATACTGGTCTGCATCTCTTTCTCAGCATGCGCGCATCCATAAGCCGTCTGGACGGACTACGATTAGGGTTAAAGTTGTCTAACGATAACAATTTGATGTACTCCGCTTCCAAGCTTTAAGCTCATGAATTTCTGACAGAAACAAAAGGGAAACGAAATCTTGTCGACTTAGAGCTTTGGACGGTTGTCCGCAAAAAAAATTGGTAATCGATAGTAACGTGACTCTCGTATTCAGGACCGTTCGAGAGAAGCGTAGTAGCGGTGGTGAACCGCAGGATACTCCCGGAAACCACGTCGTCTGTGCGCGGAGTGCTGCAGAACACGACGCTATGCCATCCCGGAGTTGGGCTCGATGATCTTCGACCGCTCAGCGACACCTTGTCCGGGGTGAGTTTTATAAGCATTTACCTAGTAAATAGGTACGACTATAGGATTTTGTTCCACTTTGGAGTAAATGTGTTCTCCATATGTTCAGTAAATGTAAAATTGTTCCAGCTGATCTTTTAACGACCCGAATTAACTATCTTCATCCTTTTCTTCCATAGCTTCGTCTTTTTCTGCTTGCGACACGCCGATAATGTTAATGGTGGCTGATTTACACAGATAAATTATTAAGGAAAATTCAAATTAGATTGTTACCTTACCTTCCCTTACACTGTTACATATTAATATACTTATATTATTGGGGATTTGTACTTATTATGTTATCGAGAATTCGATAGACCCGCAGCAGGAAGCGATAATAAAAGTGATAATCATCGGATGCGAACTTCAATTGCTACAACGATTTAGCCATCCGGCTTTCTAAGCGACTTTCTATATAAATATTGTGGGACAATTTTTTTTTGTTATTGCGTTTTGTAATACTGGAATGTATATCTGTATATAATTTATTGAAAGGCATTGCCCTGTGTCTGCTCCAGTACCTGGAGTCACTGGTGATAACGCGGTCGTGTCAACCCACGTTGAGCCTCAGCGAGAACCGCATCCGTGCGGTGGCGCGCTTCTTCAACCGGGCGTGCAAAGCGGGCCCCTGGGTGCCCGATCCGGTGCGCGACGCTGAGCTCAGTGAGTGATTTCGTCTTGACAGTCTGGTGAACATTTTCATTTGTCTCAAGATTTGGAGGTTCTACCCTCATCATGGAACCTGACACCAAGCTGAATTCCGCTGCAAGTAATACTGATCAGCGAATGCGATGGCATCACGTTGCTTCCTTTGCTGGTTTCTGGTTGTTCTTCGACAAATTTAACGCAGTATGGATCCTATCTGACTTGTTGTCATCCACATTATTAGATGAACTTTGAAATGCTTCCACTGGCACTCGCTTACTACCAGTGGCAGCCTCGTGGTTAGTAAACCGTTCTTCCGCACCAGAGACCGGTAAGAATTATGTATTCACTTTGTAATTATCAAATCATGTGCGTATTACAAATATGCTAGGGGCATCGGTCTCCATTTTAGACAGTGTTTATTATTTAATTCCTGAGGCTATCTTAATTTCTGTGATAACACTACCAAATAATACCTAGAAATAAAACCAGATATCCGAATCTGAAATTATCCGAAAAATTCCGATAATCCGAAATAATTTCATATCCGTACCCGTAACCAACATCGGTAAAATATTCATTTATCCACATCTCTATCCAGAATCGAAATTTCATATCCATAACATCGTTATTACAAATCATCAGTTCAAGGAAAACATCGCGAGGAAATCTTGATACTTGAAACTCACGTCACTTAAGAGCTCCCCATAATGTTTTCAAGAGTGTGTGCGGTCTGCCAGTAACCACTCGGCCGGCGTACAACTCTGCAGTCTACGGACCTAGGTCTGAGCTCAGCAACAATACCATCATGGATTGTAATAATGACTTCGGAAGTTCACTGCCACCAAACATCTTGTTTAGGGCCTAGCACACTGCACTTTTGATTGCATACTGCATTCAACAGAGATCTGCTGTCACCGCGGACTGTTTGGTTCATTTTAATTAATTGCACATGGAAGACAATCACCGCGTTCAAATTACTGATAGCACGCAAATGAAGTATTTATTTAGTTTTTAGAACCATCAGTGACAACGTGTGCTTTTTGTCAGTGCGTTTGTTCGCGCTAATCTCTGGAAGCTCATTAGATTTCGTTACGGTTTTCACTAATGTCCACAGTTCGTTTCATTTCAATCCGTCCATAAATAAAAAAGTTTTGAATGGAATATATCAATTTCTTATTCGTAGAACGAGAAAAACCTAAAACAATGCAGATGTTATATCCAAGTGTAAGGCGATAGTGAAGCTTCAATAATAACGCCCGCCGCCTGCCCGTCCAGAGCTCCGGTATCCGTCGCTGTGCGCGGCGTGCTCGTCGGCGGCGTGCTCCGTCTCCGACCGCTACTGGGGCGACAGCGGCGCGCTCGCCTGTCTGACGGACGGCGCGGGGGACGTGCTGTGGGCGGCGAGGGACGACGTGGCTGCTTACTTCGGGGTCAGTGCACGTTACTTGGTCCGGAATGAACCTGTTCGGTACCTGCATGTACGGTCGGTCCGGGTCCGTATGAAACGGTCGGGGCTGGGTTGGCTTGGCCCGCTATGAACCAAATAACGTAGGGACAAGATCATGTACCGCTTCGTCATGCCGACATAAGAAACCATTAGAATGTCTTTATCTGTATGTTTCTTGTTGTCTGCTATATTTTAGGCGATCATAAAAACAATGCAGAAAATCATGATAAAGTGCAACAGATAATACGATTTGTTCGCAATGTCAAGTATTTGTCAATTCATTGAATGTGTCTTGAGGATTCTACAAGAGATATAAATTAAAACTTAATTGACTTATCTCTGTAGCCGGTTAACTGACCGGATAAGGGCTCGTTGTGAGTAAACTTTGCCACTTGCAGCTGAGCGGTCGCGCGGGCGTGGCGTCGGGCGCACGGTTCGCGTATCTGTGCCGCGACGGCTCGTTCCAGCCTCTCGAGCACAACCCGGAGCCCTGCGTCTGGCTCGAGAGACCTTGGCCTGTCATCGTCGCCAAGAGGTAATCTACGGTCTTTATTTATTTTCAAATTAGTTCCTTTTTACGGTAATAAAATTTTGTTCTTCTTCATCACTTACAAATTGTACTCATGAGACACATGAACTCACTCGTGAGAGTTAAATAGAAAACTGCAATATTTCTTCAGTTACTACTCGGGATGTTACGGATATGAAATTTTGGATCTGGATATAAATATTATGAATAATATTTTACTGGTTTCGGTAAGAGTTACAGATATGAGATTATTTTAGACTTTCCGATTGTTTCTGGCAATTTCGGTTACGGATGTGAAATTATTTCGGTTTATCCGATTGTTTCGGTTGTAGATATTAGATGATTTAGGAATTGTTAAAAAATATATTTACAAAGTAAGAGTTTGACTTTCTTTCTAAGTATTATTTGGCATTATAATCATAGATTAAAAACCTTTAATAAAAACGTGTAAAAATAAAACCGGCAGTGACAACCTGTCATAACGTGTTTCATTGGACTCTACCAATATTCGAAATTCTTTGATACTTCTTTATCTGATTCGGGTATTGTTTCGGAGCTCCATTACATTCCTGCGGGTTTCTACCGCATCGATCGTCAGGATCTTAAGAATGTCCCTCGTCGCCCACAGAAAGGCAGCAGAATCAGTGGCTCGGCTAGTGAGCTCCCTGACGGACGCCACTCTCACTGACGTGCACTGGCGAGGGGCTCTCGCGGCGCTGCTGGAGCTGCGGAAGCCGGCAACTCTCGTGGAGCCCGCTAAGACGCCGCTGGACCACCTGGCCTCCGCGCAGGGTTTCCGCGAGGCCTACAGCCAGAGCGGCTGCGACCCACCGCGGTGAGTCACCTTGACTCGGGAGCTGGCTCAAACCGGTTAAGTTTAATTGGTACTCGCACGCGGCGATGGGTGATACTTTCCGACACTTAACCGCCATGACGGCTTTCAGTTGTACGTTTCAAATGTTTATCGGTTCAATTTTTATTCTGTACAACACACCACAACAGCCTTAAATTAAATGGACAATTGAAATTGAAACTGGTTTCACACGTGTTACCCAATTTTCCGACATAGTTGCCTTTGTTGAATACTTTCTGTTTTTTGCTTAAACATGGCAACACCGCTATTCAAACTGTGCGGCGGGATGGGGTAAGGTGAACCATCGTTTGTGAGGGAAAAGTTATAAAAGTGTCTGGCTGTAAAATTAATTTAGCAGTTGGACACATAGATTTGTATTTTATTGTTTGTTTGAATGTATTTAAACTGTTTCTTTATATTTTTTAAATAAACAAAAAGAGCAATAATTTTAAAAAAAAAGTACCACCGCCATCTGCGGCGAGGCTTCGCGTAAGGATTACCAGTATTATTATTGAGTCAGTAATATTATTATTATATTTTCGTGAAGCCTACTACCACCCTCCTGCTTGAATCAGCCGACAAACGACTCGTCGTTTTCCGGCCGGGAGCTGAGAGCCAGTACTTTCTTACCTTCCCCTCATTACTTGGCCGACGTTGGATACCTCTGGTCTTGCTGGTGTCCATTGGCAACGCAACGGTGACCACTTAACATCAGGCGACTGGTCTGCTCGTTTGTCGGCAATTAACAATGAAAAAAAAAACAATTTTTTATTTACCTTGTTTTTTATTTATCAATAAATAATTATCAAGCAAATATATACACAATTTGCATAGTTTAGGTACATATGATTTTTTTTATAATGTATGTGTGTTGAAAATAGTATCCAAAAAAAGACATGGTCTTATGTTATTTTTAAATGCGTCGTACGCACGTTTTTTTCTTTATTTACTCTCTCGTGGCAATAGCGCCACTCTCTTAATAACACAAAGACGGTTCCTCGTACCCACTTTTTAGTAGCTCTACATGCACTCGTCTTGCAGCCACATCACCCTGTGCACGACGTCACTGTTGGAGAAAAACAAATGCGAGTGGCTGAGCGAGGCCGGCGCCGTGTACGGTATAACGCCGGCGTTGCAGTGCGCCGTGGAGCCCAGCGCGCGCCACTGCTTGGCCGCCGTCAGGGACGGTAGCTGTGACGTCACCGCAGCCACCGACTTGCTCCTTCCTGCCATAAGGTCATATAAAATTTATCTTTATATCACCTAACACATTATTATACGTTTAGTAGAGGGGTGGTGCTCATCAAAACGTGTCAACTTAAGTCAGAATACAATAAAAAAAACTTAAGCTCCTAATAGCTGTTACAACAGGTGTTAATGCTAAGGCGCGGCAATTTTTTGGCAAGCTTCGGGCGGAGAATGAATATTTCCATTATATGAAAGGAAAAATGTAAAACAATTATGAAAAATACAACAATACATGTATACATAAATATGAATACACAGGCTTTATTCCCTCTATTCAGTGGGATAATATCGTTGTAATAGTGATGATGATAAAAACATGTGAATACACATACCTAAATAAGTAATATAATTATATAGATAATAATACATTTATATTATTTTCACAGGGATTATAACTTGGAACCAATTCTATACGAGGCGACACCAATCGTAGAAAAAATGAATACAGTTGTAGCTTACGTCAGAAAAGACAGTGGAATAACAAATATGGCGGATTTACGCGGGAAACGCGCCACCTTCCCTCGATACGACGGCACAGCATGGCATGCAGTTGAACGTTACTTAAAAACCAAAGATATTAGTTGCGAAGGCACTCACAACTATTTTAGCCAAATATGCGCTCCTGGCATAGAAAAGTTGAATATATCGAAAGCATTCATAGACAAGTATACGGGCAGTTGTTATAAAGATGGAGAAATTGTCTTTGACGGAGAGCTTTCGGCCCTGAGATCGCTTATTGAAGGAAACAGTGACGTGATTTTTATAAGTATGGGCACTTTTAAAAAGTATAAAGGTTAGTTTTACCTAATAACATTTTACACCGACATACTCGTACTTTGTTCCTTCCACTTCTCATCGCACTACTGTATATATTATGAGCATACGGCTCAAATATTGTAATCTATATGTATATATTATAAAACGGTAAACCATAACGCATAACATTTTTGAACGACATCGTTTTTGTTCAAATCATAGACATAAAGCTTAACTAGCCTCCGTCGACTAGTGTAGGTAGACCCTATTGGTTTATAATTGTAGATGGTTATAAAGTAATATTTATTTTTCAGGAAATCAGATCAACGAAGCTTGGGCGAGCCATCTTATAGACTTACTACCAGTGTGTCCAGAAGAAAACACGAAGTACTGCTTTATCAGTTGGTCCAATATCGGCCATATTTTTGTCACCAAAAATCTTGCTCACACGCGTCGTCACGAAATCATAAATGTTTTCACAAAATTCGACAAGCTATTCGGTAAACAACAACCATTCCATAGTGCCATGTTCTCAATGTACGGACCTTTTAACCACCAACAAGATGTTATTTTCCACAATAACACGAAAAGTTTAGTGACCATAGACACACTCAAAGGATATCCATACGCTACGATCCCGCTCAATTTCGAGCGCAGCATTATCAACGGTACGCTTGACAGCTGTCAGTTGATAAGTATGAAAGGAGCGGGTGATATAATTACGCCGGCGTTGATCTTGTTTATAGTATCTCTAGTCCTGAATCTTGTTTTTGTATAAACAGTTAAGTAGTTACTATCTTAGAAAAACATTTTTAATATCTAATGCGCTGTTTTATTGAATTTTCTCCTTGATGAAATAAGTGAAACTGCTTAGATAATATTGGGTCTTTACCTATGAAATTGGAGATTTGTATGAAAATTTTAAAATATAAAGTTTTTTTATTTTTATTTTAAACCAAAGTACTGCCCCAATCGACCTATACAATTTTGTCATTTTGATGGCAGTTTGTTTATCCCTTTACTGATGACGTCGGCCGGACTGGAGGCGATGAAGTTAACGAAACCGTTTTGTACTGCCTCAGGAGTATTGAACTTTTTCTATCTTAAAAATTGTCTAAAATTTAAACATGTTGAAATCTGTTGGGGCAAGGTATTGTGAGTACGGTGGGTGACGGAGAGCTTCCAGCT
>DWPT01000778.1:0-21654 GCA_018251895.1 Agathymus mariae mariae
GGCTCAGTTTACGTAAAAATATTTACAAATGTTTATGTAAAAATTAAACATATGTCGACGCAATTATTTTATTTTTCATAATCAAATCACAAAGGCATATTATTTTCCTGATAGTATAGTTATTGTTTCGTTTGCTGATTCCTACAAATAAATAATAGGTAAATATTAGAAATACATTTTAAAATCAACCTTATATAGAATTGTTTGAAATTTGACCCATTTGTACACACTTACAAATTTTGATTCTGACGTCAAAGAATAAGAAGATATGGAGCAAGATGGAACCGATTTACTTTCGCCGACATTACAACAAGTAGTTTTTATTACCACATTGTTGTTATTAAAACATTTGTCAGTTTTACATGCTATGGCAATTTCTCTATCAACCAACGCTGCAAAAGTTTCATGAACTGAAAATAATATTAGTAAAAATGTAAATAGGATTGTTATATGAATCCATGAGCTAATAGACCCTAAATAATCTGTAACCTTTATTCAGAATATTTATTGGATCGTCCTTCTTAAAATATGAGCCATTTATTTCCGATAAGTTCAATTCGTTTGTTTTATGGAGCACTTGAATCACTGAAACGTGTCGAAAATTCTGTAAAAATGTTTAATCATTAATTTTACTAGTGTGTCGTATAAAATGTTTTTAGCGTTTAGTGTTGTTTTACTTTACCTCATTTTTACAATTTTTAAGAGTAATTTGCATTTCAGAATCAATATCCTTCAATTCACTAAAATAAAACTTTTCCTTTGAGTTAAAGGAACTAGAAACAAGTGCAATAGTATTATCAACATGTTGTAAAGATTGGTCACAATGATATAACGAATTTTTTGAATGGCGTTGACGACATCGTTGTATTTCAATATTTAATGCTACATTTTCCTTTTTTAATCGATCCATCTCGTTGTTTTGTATGGTAACCTGATTTTGTAAATTTTGAATATTATTTTTGTATATCATAATTACTTCATTATCTTTATGGGTATCAGATTTACTTTCCAGATTTACCATTTTTATACTAGCAGACGTGCATTTACTTATCTTTTGTCGTACAGATCTACCATCTGTTTGAATTGCAACAGTCTTAAATTCACAGTCTGTTTTTGTTGCTTTGTTTTGATAAGCACTATTTAAATATTTATCGTCTCGATTTATTTCTTCTTTTTCACACTCAGATTTCTTCTTGTTAATATAATTTTGATTAATCAAAAGGTTGTTGCTTTTGATAAACAAGGCTTCGTTGGCCATTTCTTTCTGCCATTCTTTTGTAATATTTTCAATGTTATACATATGGGCACTTTTATACTCATTAGTTTTTGGTAAGTTCATTTTTAAAACTTTTTCTCTTATTATTTTCCAAAACATCTTTATACTTTTGATTATTTCCAAGCATTTTTCACAAGGCCAATTGATTGTTTCGAGATCTTCCTGAAAATATTTTTAACTGAAATTGATTGACATACATAATATAATTCAATTAATTATATTATGTTTGTAATTAATCAACACTAGTAACAACAGGGTCTTTCTGGTGATGTGTACTCTTAGCATATGCGTCCTTCTCTCCTCCTCTTGACTAGATGAATCGTCTCATTAACACAACTGTTCACTTTATCTACATAATTAGGAATAATCATATTTTCTGGTATTCTTGGTTATCGTACGTTATTAATGGCATAAGTGGCAGCTATTTCTGATTTTTCTTCTTCTACTATTTTCGATCCCCACTCTCCAGATTACTTACAAAATACAGTTATTTTTGTTCCAGGAAATACAATTAATTTTTTCTTGCCCATGATCAGCATTACTACTTAGAGTCGCTGTTAATATTTGATTTAAAAATAAACCCAAAGCTCAAAAAACAGATATCGATTTTTTTTAATCAAGTGGTTAACTGGCAGAGTATACATTAAACTTAATTATTATGAAATGAAACAAATAAATTACTATATTTTAATTCCTGAAAATCAGAAAATAATTGAGTAACTTAAAATAGTATAATAAAATGGAGTGTAACGAGCTACTTATGGTGCACCTTGCTGAATAACGGACGAGGCTGTGGCGAACGATCCGTCCTATTGGACGTCAGCGGGTTTGATACGAGGGTCACACAAAATTTTTTTAGAACTGGCCACTTGTAAACAATATAATAAAAAAGTTAGTTTGAATTTTGAAAATAGAACTCTTTGCTAATATTATTGAGTATGTATTTTATTCATTTGTCATTTGTTTTACGTTTTGGCGACATATTGAAAGTTATCTGTGTCACGTCAGTATGAATTTAAGGCGAGAAAATTTTCGTGGAATGATCTTTATGACTTTCAATGGCATTTAAGTCAACAAGAAAGTTATGATAGACTTCGATTGGCCTTTCACGATGAAGCCCCATCTCGTGCCACCGTTTACAACTGGCTTAATGAATTTAAACGTGGTCGTACTAACCTCACTGATAATTTATGTGAGGAACGGCCTTCTACGGTGATGACTGAAGATAAGATCAGTATTGTGCAGCGTATGATAGAGAGTGACAAAAGAGTGACCATCGGACATTTGGACAAGCTTAGGCATCGGTTTATGTCAAGTGCACAAAATCCTCCATGAACATTTAGCGGTCAGGAAGCTTTGTGCATGGTGGGTACCTCATAATTTGACCGAGTCTCAAAAACTCCGCCGGGTTGATTGGTGCCGTGAAATGGTTCAAAGATTTATCGGAGGTGACTCAAATGCTGTATTCGACATGCTTACGGGTAACTGGATTTACTGTTATGATCCGGAAACCAAAAGGCAGTCTGCTCAGTGGCTGTTTCTTTCCGAAGTTGCCAGCTAAAGTGAAGAGAGGTCAAAGAGTGGGAAAAAGTGGGAAAACAATCCCACCTGATGTTAAGTGGTGATGAAGTCGAAGATGTTGAACGCATTAACTTATAATAGTCTATTCACTCTCGTTGGTGGCCTAGTTCTTCATAAGGACAGGTCATTACGCGACAATTGTTTTAGAGTGGTACACTAACAAATGTTTACCACTTGTTTCGGAAAAATTTCGGGAGAAACTACCTCACAGTAGCACCACGACAACGCATCGTCGCACACCGCCAGACAAACGATCGACTATTTGGCTACGTCAGACGTGGGATTACTGGGTCACCCGCCATACAACCGCGATTTTTATTTATTCCCGAAAATAAAAGAAAAACTTAGAGGAATACGTTTTATAGACGCTGAGGAAGCAGTGGCTGCGTTTCATAAACCGTCGAAGAGACCAGTAAGGACGAGTGGGCAAAGTGCTTTTCTCAGTGGTTCTATCAGATGCAGCGATATATTGATGTGAATTTACACTATTTTGAAAAGATATAATAAAACGAATAACTTGCTAGTTTGCTCAGTTTTTGATTTTCTAAGAATGTTTAGTTTGACTCTCGTACCACCCAGTTTAATCTTGGCGGTACTTGCATTGTGTTATAGTATATTGCCCACCTAGCTAACTACCACCATCCTTCTAAAACCGACCGTGAAGTTTTTCATACTGGTTTCTGTAGCAATGTCGATGAGCTAGTAATAATGCGGGTCCCCCACTTTGTTTTCTGTCGGATAGGCGGTGACCTCTTACCATCAGATAGCTCATCTACTCGTTTGTGGACTAGGTACATAAATAAAAACTTGCTTCTCGGAAATATTTTTCGAACTCCCTATTATTGCTTAGGCAATCTTTCATTACAGTGCACGATGAACAAAGTCTATGAAGCAGCACTTTTGATCGACAGCGAGAATGGCATCGGGGTGTTACCTAAAATGAACGAAAACGTCAACGGTATTAATAATGGAATCATAGCAACGTCTACACTCCCTTCAACGAGGATTGTTTTCAACATACCCTTTCACGACTGCTGCAGGTCATAATGGATAAGATACTAGATAAAGTACAAACAGGAACCACACAAATTGGCATATTACACTTCATCCAATCCCTGAGATAGCGATTCCTCTTCCCAATGTCATGACTCCATGCTCTGACGTCTATACAAGACTCATACGATTTAATCTTCCCTTCGTTACGTGCTGCTAGCCGAAGTCTCCGATTGTTTATATAATTCATTGAATCCTCATCATTTTATAGAATATTTACCTTATATTTTAAACAGAATGTTTAAAGTCATACCACAATTTTGAATTAATGGGTTGGTGACATTCTACCTCAGAATTTGTCATAAAGTAAAGTAATGGACATAAAGTACGAAAACACAACTTTTTGTATTATAAGATGACCAAATTAACGTAGAAATATTAATATTTATTTAGTAATATACTTGAACTTACAAAATACGCACGTATTCTATTAATAACTGTAATAATATGGACCGTAGACTTCGTGATAATAAAACATAGAGACAATAAAAAAAAAACTAAATAAAAAAAAAATTTAAACGATGACATTCCATTTCAAACCACCGTTTCGACTTGATTTTTGATGACAGATCTAAATATTTGTGATTTCGTTATTTATTTATTATATATACCAGTAAGTTAAAACTTATATAAATTATACCGTTAGCAGAAAATGGACGGCGGAGAAGTGTAGCTTTTGTTTAGACAAATTGTATTAACTGTTAGCATACAGAGAAGACGAATTGGCCATGTCTTTCATAACAAAAAGGGACCGCGTATTCAATGAATATGACTTATTCGATTTACCGGCTAGGAATGAAGGCAAGTTGAAAGCGTACGCGTCATGCACTGATGCAAGAGCCTGGTCTCATTTCTGCTCGGATAAAAGTGAGCATTTGGTTGAGATAATCAAACGGAATAATGAAACATGCCGACCGAAGTATGTCCCCACCGATGCGATAGTTAACACGCTAATGGCAGCCAAGAACGCAGAAATTGGTCGCCTGAAACGCAAGATTGAGGAGTTCGAGCAAATGTTGGCTGCGTACGATCAATTAGAGCTTACAGCTGATCAAAAATGTGAAATAGCAAATGCAGTAAATATCACATTTTTTGACTATTCTGTTCATGATGTTGAAGAAGCGGAGTTTATGTAATTCGTTAAGCACAATTTAAATCTGTTGCCACTGTTAAGTTGTGGACCACAACAGCAATATATTTTTGTTCCCCGACGTATGTAGCAGTGAGAAGAAAGTTACGATTGCAATTGAATAAAAAGATTGATAGTCCTCAGTAAATTATATATTTGGTTTGCAAGTTTTTTGTCAATAACTTACAAACGAGCAGACAGGCCATTTGCTGGTAAGTGGTGACTGCCCAGGTACGTCTGTAACACGTATTCTGAGGAATATGCAGAGGACCTGCCTTTAGCTAGCCTGCAACCAAAACACGTAACATACATTTCACAGTCGGTTTTCGAAGAAGCATGAAAGCTACGTAGGAAAGTTAAAAACCCACTATCATGCACAAGTACCATTAGGATTATACTGGGTGGTACTCAGCCCAGCGACCTCCAATAGGAGAGACCATTAGCCATAGCTCCGTCTGTTGCTGAAAAGGTTATACCACGAGAACCAGAGATTAGGTTAGACTTAAAAATATGTTGCTCTAAGCTTCTTGCTCTTCTATTTGGGATAACGTATTAGTAATGCCAATAAATGAGTTAGTGCGGCCTTGGTTATTTGTGACGTCTTAATATTGTGTATCCACGCCAACGTCAAAACGGAAAATCTCAATGCGAGGTTTACATTTGTTTAAGATTGCATATTGATGTCCATAATCTATAATAACTAAGTAATATTCATTATTTTTTATAATTTATTGAAAATACTTATTATTTTACTGTCTACAATTCAAAATTATCATCAATGATTTTATTATTTCCAGCAAGCGGCAATTAAAGCAGCTAATAAAGAGTTGGATGAAATGGTAAGATTATTATTTGTGATGACTTTTTCTATTGTCAATGGGATTGCTTACACTTGAGCTAAGTCCGATTTGATTTCCTTGTCACTAAATCGGAGATTCAATAATTTGCTTAGATTTACCATAGGCCAGTTGGTAGTGACCCTGCCCGCCGACCGAAGGATCCCGTGTTCGATTCCCGGCCGGGGCAGACATTTATGTGACAGATAAATGAATTGTGAGTGTGATTTGTGTATATCCATGCCACCCGCAACACGGAGACCTAGAGCGGGGGTGTGAGTGTGTAAACGTTTATTTTGTATTATTATTTTTATTTCACACGATAATCTGTGCTGAAGGAATGAAGCTGAAAGAGGGCAAAACATTGATTAGTTTTTTAGAGCGCACGAGTCTCTCAAGAATTATTAAAGCGGTTATTTTGTTTTCGGGTAAGAAATACTCAAAAAACACCCAGCCCACCGGTCAGATTCTTAGTTCAAAACTTTAGGTTAGGAGGAATTTTTACCCACAAAATCACTCTGGCACCCATCTGGCGCCGAACGGGAAGATTGTGTTACCTCATAATTTATAACGCTGCTCCGGTTAATATCGGTATAGGTATTAAGCATTATTAAAATTTAAATATCGCCCAACGAAGAATGCGGATAATAGAATTATATAATCTACTATGGATAACAGTACAATACTGTAGTGTAACTTTTAAGTTTCAATAATTTTAAACACAATCTGTACGATTTTATATCACTTCACCACAACGGATAAATGTCCCATTTTGGGGCCTAATGAGAAGAAAGAATCCACGTCTGACCAATTGCAAATAAGTAGACCACACGATTAACATGTCTGCGAACAAAGTGGAGAACTCTCAAGCATGTACATTTCCTCAGGACGTTTGCGTTCAATGACACATGTTCCATATCAATAGCAGACTTATGAGTATAGAAAGTTGCCTTGGACACAAGGGGCCCCTTAAACCCCAAAATACTATTAACTACTAATAGGTCTTAATTAAGATTAAATTTATTGTTATTGTTTGTTAACAGTGCTTGGACTTGGACCTGTCCGGATATACTGAGGTACTTTATTGTTATTAAACTAATTAGTTCATAAGCATAATTTTTACGGAAATAATAATATGATTATTACAGTCATTAACTAACGGTCCTCTCCTACTTCGTTAGAGTCGAACAATAACATCTGGATGGACATACGTGATATATAATATATAACATATGTCCACCAGGAAAAATGTACCTCTCAAATGGTATATAAATTGTTCAAATAGGTGCTGTAGTTCCGAAAGTTCGTGGTTCTCTTTATGATATGAAACATAACATGATTTTCTTTTATAATTAAAACTATAAATCATTATTCACATAATTTAACAAATATTTTCAGGGAATCGATTCAGAAGCTTTCGAGGTAATAAATATATTTTAAATCTATTATGATACCATCAGGATAAGTAAATAATTAAATTTTAAACGGTAATATTATTTTTACAGACAGGAAAATCGAGAGGCGATGAGGTAAATTGGTATTATGGTATACTCATGTAATTAGTTAAATGTTATCGCATTATTAAATATCTTTACTAAATTTAGTTATTTATTAAATAGGCGATTTATGTACCTTATTAGACTAGACTGAGGTGTGTTTCTATACAAATAATGAAACCTTTACAATTACCTTCAAAATTAGTTCAGTTACTTTATACTATATTAGTAATCCGCCTTCGTGTGGTTTGATTTTTATGTTCACAAACAGTAATCGCACGCAAAATGTCGTTTCTATCAGGTGATTGATAAACTCTTCCTGATGTCATAAACCTAAAACTTTCTTGTAAATCTCTAATTTGCCATTTTGTTGGTGGTCATATTGGATTTTCTTTTTTTTTTTTCATAGTCTACTTTATTCTAATAGTCAAGCCCTTTTATTTGATACCCATACTGTGGTAGTTCTGAAAAAATATGTTATCCGCCATTTTGTAGCGGCGGTTATATTGGATTGACAATGATACAGAATGTATTAAATTGTGCTGTCATCAGAACTAAAAAGGTATGTACCAAATATCAGATCAATCAGTCAACAGGAAGGGGGTCAAATTTCAATTAACTAAATTTGACCCAAATAGCTAGGGCAAGCTAAATAAAAGCATAATATGATATTAACTTGAACTCGTTCTTACTTTAAGCAAATGTTTTTATTATGAAGCACTTTCATTGAATTTTTCCTTATACCTCAATAAAATGCAGTCTCCCTGTCTGACCGTGTGTGACCTTTTCAAGCAAGAACTATTAGTCACATTTACATGATTTTTTAGCAGTATGGCGACTCGTAACCCGAGGTATCAGCAGTAACAATTTTAATGCACCAAGTCGAAATAACAATTGCATTGCAGATGAGTTCTGCGGCGGTGACAATGGTGCCGTTTTTACGAAATGTCCATTTAATAGAATTTTTGCCTTACCGATATCGTCACTGGCAAAATGCGTGATAGGATCCCTGGTTGTTAGCCGGCTAGATCAGATAGCAGTCGTATGGTTATCAAAGACTTACTCGTTTGAGGGTACTGCCTACTTAAACTATGATGCTTGGGAGTATTCTGATTTCAGATTAGATGTTTAATGAATTTAATAATGAAATACTAGATTTCAATCGATCAGTTAATAATGCTCTTCCTCTCCGGGCCCCAACTCTTCAGTCCTGATAGTACATAAAACTTAGATCGGCTGATTTGAAATTAGTGTTATAAATATAAAGTAAAATATTTGCTTTTATAACTGTAGTTTTAACTTTCATTTTTTATTACGTAAAAGCACTGGACCCAAACCAGGGTACCAACGGATCGCTAATTTTGAATTAGCTGATATTTGAGTATAATTAGTATTCATACTAAGTAGTAATAGCAATATTTGCTTTTAATACTCACAGTAATCGAATATTAGGGACTTAAAATTGCATTTAATATTTCAATTATCAAAGCAATGTAATAAATTATAATACGTTTTTGTTAAAACTGTGTATTTACCACTCTCTTGTTTACTGCTTAATACAAATCTTTGCAAATATTGAATTTCACAATCTTTTATCGTTTCCAGGGTAGTATACATACAGCTCACGAGGTAAGAGATTTGTTGGAGAATATAAGTACTTTGTATTGATATTTAAATTTATTATAACATAACAGGTACTCTAAAATATTATAAAACCTAAGGTAATATTTTAATTTCCAGGTACCGAAGACCAAAGTCGTTGAGGTAAATTTAATTTATATTTTTATAGTAATGTTTTCTACACAATGAGCTGGATGCTATAAAAGATACAGCAGGGTGTGAATTAAAAAACCTGTTCATCCGTACTTATTTTACTCTAATAGGCATAAAACGAGACAGATAGCTGTTAAGTGGTCACCATCTATGCCAAAAGCCGTCGGTACTATCAGGCCAGTCACCGATGTTTTGTCTAAAGATTGCAAGCACAGTACCCACTTGTTAAACTCTTGTCATCGTAATCGAAACGCATAAAACATTCACTATCTGTTTTTAATAGAAAACAAGCAAATAAAGTTACTGCGTGGATTTTTTTTTGCGCCCAGACAAAGGGAATAGGGCTACCCTACGCAGATGCGCGGGAGGGGGGTAATGAATGCTCACGCATACCAGCGCAACCGACTGTGAGACTCCCGATAAACCTAGGGGCTTACCCACTAAACACCACCCGAAGTTGGTGTTGGCCATACGGCTTCTAAACCTTCATCACTATTGTCGTGGTTAAAGTTAAAGTTGTATAAAGTCCAACGACCTGGATCCACCTGAGGTCAATAATCGTTCATTAGTATTCATTAATAGAAACAGACACAAAAATAAATTACCAAACACAATTACATCGCAGTGTACGCATATTTAAACTAAATACGTTACATTAGTCACAAGGATGTACCACGAAAAGCGAAGCTTGGATCGGGCCAAGGATAAATAGAGCGCAGTATAATTAAAAACCTTGTGACGTGTGATCCTCCGTCATCTACAGTCTCAGATCCTCCTGCTGAAAAGTGTAATATTGTTTGTGTAATAATTTACAGTGGGAATTCGAAAAGGAATCGATGCCTGTTACGGACACTAAAGCCAACCAAACAAGTCCTATAGAGCCACGTGATGTTAGCACATGTACGTAATACAATTTATCATTTTACGCTAGATTAGGTGTATTTTTTCTTGAAAGATTATATTTTAAACACCTTCGAAATTCTTTTCTTAAATTTTTTAAGTGAGTCGGTTGGTGATCATGTATCTAAACAAATTCACCGACTCAGTTGATATTCGCACCAAAGATAACACAATATGGAAGTGTTTTTTCTTTGCTCCCCATTTCGATGATTTACGATCTACTATATATGTTTCGTCAAGATTCATTCTTAACTACGATACGATCTGATAGGCATCATTGATGTCAACTAATTCACCAGTTCTATATGTTTAAAACAGAATTTATATTAGAATACGTTGCAAATCGTCGGCTGAGTCAATTAATAATAGTCAATAAAGCTACATACTAAATCTATACTAACAATAAACGTATACCGAGACCGATTGTCTATTAATTTTTGAGAATTATTTGTGTGGATAAACTTAGTTTTAGATATAGAGGCCAAAATATATTGCCAAATGGTCAGCTGTCGCCTGGAAGCCACTAAAAATATTTAGATGACATTGGACGTATTTCTAAATTACATTTATAGATGTTATCAAAAATAACTTTCAACCGAGAAATGAACCTGTTTCCGTGGAATAAAAGTTATATTAACATTGTGTTAATGGTGTTATAAACGTTTGTTTCCTATATTAATTATAATAAATGAAAATGTTCCTAATTCATAATTTTATGAATTCCTTAAAACTATTGTTAACATGCTTAAGAATTGAGAAAGCTGGGGAATGTTTGGAACTCAAACTTCAAAAGGAATATTTACATATTTATCCGTCAGCATAAATCTACTTTCAGCTGCACGCGACTCAAGAATTGATGATCTACAGGATATTATAATTACAAAGGATGCTAAACTAAGTGCAATGCAAAATACTATTGCGGTGAGTTCTTTATTCAGTTCTGAAAAAATCATTATAAATATTAACCGATCGACTAGCAGACGAAACCACGGTAAGCGGACTCTGTCGCTCATAGACATTCATATCAAAGGCATCGGGCGAGTATTACCAACAGAGTAAACCTCTTAGAAAGTGGCTCTCTGACACTACAACCGAAAGTGTAAAAACAGTTTACGATTAATTCTAGAAGCAAGGATGATAATTGTAAGACATGAATGTATCCTTGCACTAGTCTAGTGCGGATTAAACTAGGTAATACACAGTTCAGTGACATCCATTATACAGCTAGAAGCACAATATGCTGAGGTTGTCTTAGAATGGATGGAGCCTCTTTCTTGTACTCATTCCAATATTTAATAACATATTTAAAAAAATGAATAGAGCCTTTTATACTCTCATCAACATTCAAAATAATATTAAATGCAATTCATACATCACGGATATAAGTAAAATCCCTGCCAGCAGCATGTCTCATCACCGAGAGAAAAAAATATTTTATTAACGCCACTAATCACGCTCTCTTCCAAGATATTTTAATTCATTCGCACACGTGAATCGATTTACTAGGAGATTCTACACTGTTGAAATCATTTCAATGAAAGGACGGTTCGTCGCAATTCAGTACATTTGGAGCGTAGTTTTCCATGTAGTTTGGAGAAGTTAGGGGCAAACAACCGATGGCTTAACCTGTCCGGAATATGGAAATGCTCAAAAAATTTCTAATGGCTGTCACCTCTCAAACTACCAACCGCACCTAAAGTCACTTAACTCATCGGATCTCTATGATTAGACCCCGTTTGCAGTTATTACAGCTACAACTCGGCGTAGATACATTGAAATTTAGCCTTTGCTCGCATGGACCATGCCAATACGTTAAGGATCAAAGTAGAATTGTTTTACAATACCAAAGTACCCTTCTATCACCCCATACTAGGCTTCTTATATGCAACAATTATTTTGACAATTTATTTAACACTAATGGTGTTATATTTGATATATTACAGGTAATGGAAAATGACCTCTGTGAACCGTATTGTATATATGCCCATATATATACAGCGCTTGAAAAAATTTTTGCCACTCTGTGTCAGAATACCAAATACAAAGAATATTTGGATTTATTGGTAAGAATAGACATGTAACATAAAGTTCATGATATCTAGACCTGAAATAGTATTACATAATTCCTTTATTTAGTCTCTTTTGTTTTTGCTTTAATAAAGTATCTCGATTCTATCTAATGTTTTGTGATTCTTTTTTCTTAAATGTTTCTCCCATAGACTGCAGGAAATGATACTCGTGGAATTGATGTAAAAGGAAAAATACTTTACAAACTTAAAGTTTTAGAAAAGTTTTCTATGGCTTTAATTGCACCTTGCTCTCAAGAATATTTAGATCAACCAAAACAAGAATGTTCCTGTTATCGTGCCCAAGTAGAAACTACGTTTGCCCTTACATCTCCGACAGCGAGAATTTCAAACTTAGATAGTAAAAGAGCATTTCTTGTTGCTGATATTATGCAAAATAGTGAAATAAAAGAAATATTAAGCAAGGAAAGCATTTCTACTAAAGTGGATGATGATCAAATATACGAATGTTATGGAATTGATAGCTATAGTATTGAAACAGAAAATCTTAATCGATTAAAGAATTTGCAAGCGAATTATGAGGATTTATTAAATTGTTATGAAAATGTTAAGTATGAAAAGGATTGTCTGCAAATCAAATGTAACAAATATGAAGAAGTAGAAAAGGATTTTGAACGATTAAGAAATCGTTTACAGGAGTACACATTATTATGGAATGAAAAAGAACATTACCGGAAACGTTCTGAAGATTTAGAGGTTTTAAAAGAAAAATTCCTTGTTTTATCTGAAGAAACATCAAATATTGAAACACAACTCAAAGCAGAGTTAGAAATCAATAATATTAAATCCAAAGCTGTTGATGAACTGAGACATGAAAATGTTACATTAGAAAAAAAACTTAACGATATGTCAATATCATTCGAAAAAGAAAAAAATATCTTAACATGTAAATTAAAAGAATACGAATGTAGAATGATGTGTCAAGACCAACAGATCAAAAGTTTATCAATGCAAATCGATGAACTTCTGGAACAAGATAAAGTTAGTTTTACAAAATTTTTTGTAAACAACGCGGTTTTGGAGTTTAAATACAAATTATCTATATTACCGAATCACATGGTATTAGTCTTTTGACTTAATTTCAGGTACCATCAAACTATGACTCGACAAAGGCACTAGAATTAACTGACGAAATTGTGTTACTAAAACAGCAGATTCAGAATCTGCAAAATGCATTATTTTGTGATGAGGAAGAAAAACATCAATTACAAGTGGAATTTGGTAAAAATCTTGATCTAATTAATGATCTCAAGATAGAGATAGAAGAATCGAAAAGTAAGTTTTCGGTACCAATTAAACTCATTACACATAAACAAATGAACCCTTTATATGAGCATTCCTCGTTCAACGTGACTCAGCACCAAATCATTGCTTACTCAACTCCAATATTTATTATACTATTTATCACCATGGCTTAAGATTAAGAATAAAAGGCGAGATATTGACATAACAAGTGATTTTGCAATGAATTTTTATTCAAAACTCGTTTCGTAGACTACTATGTCAGGCAGAGATATAAAAGTATTGTAACATGCATGTGCCTATTTTCTAGCCAAGTGGTAAACGAGGTTAGAACACCGTATACGTGTATGTATTAGGATGTATGCATCATATTGTCGCGGATTGTTTCAAAGCAGATCAATGCAAATTAAAAAAACTAATAACATGCCGTTACTACAATACCCATACATTTTTTTAGCTCAAAAATGTTTTGTTTAGATTTCTTCTGAAGTTGTCATGAGTTTTCCATTATTGTCGCTAAATCCTTTTATTTAAATAACTATAAATACTGTAATTTTATATTTGTTTTCTTTAAGAAAACATTCATTTATAATAACACTAGCAAACGCTCACAGCTATATTTGCTCAGATATTTCAAAAGTTTCAATTTTTGTCTTAACATAATTCACCATCGGCCAAATATATTTCGTATCTAATATTTATTTATTCTGATCTCGCCACCAACATTCCACAATTTCCATAGTTCTGTAAGAAAATGTGACTTCTCCTACATTATGTACAGGGATTTCTGTAGATAATATAGGAAAACGACTTATGTTTTAGACGTTTATTTCAAAGTTATAATTTTACTTTTTTCTTTTTCACACATCCGTCAGATTACAAATTTAGTTTATATACAACCTCCAACAGGTTCAACGCAACACTCAAGAACAATAACGAATAAGATAATTTCAAACATCAAACAAATGACAACCAATTCATGTAATTTTGTATATATGTACTTAAGTTTTATATATATAGTAGTAAATATTAAGCAAATAATATATTCACTTCTTATTGGAAACTTAAATGTATGTTCTTTACTCTGCTTACTAGGCAAGTATGAAAAAGCTGTTCAAAGTCAGAATTATTTGGAAAAATATACAAAAAAATACCAGGAAGAAATGCAAATACTAAAAGAAGAAAATAAGGTTCTATCAAATGATGTAGAAAAGAAATCAAATGACATAGAACAGTTTATTTCTAATATAAATAGGAAGTCTCAAGAAATAACACAATTAATGGAAGAATTGGAAGAAAAAAAAAACGAAAACAGAGATCTTTATTTTCAATTACAGAATGCGACAGAAAACTTTGAAAAAAACCTCTCCTCCTTAGAAAGTGAAAAGAAAAATGCTTTGTTTTCATTGCAATTAGCTAGAACAGACAGTCAAAAATTAATAGAAACCTACGAAGATCCTCATAGCCATAAATACCAACTGGATGTTTCAAATAGTGAATACAATAAAGAAAGCAGCGAAAGATGTTCATTAGACATTGTAGATCGTGATAAAGAAAATTCTATACTACTACAGGAAATTCACAAACTTCGAGCAGAAAATATAACAAATATTAGTTTACTTCAGGATGAAAATACTATGAATAAGAAATCTTTAGAATTGTTAAAGACAGAAAGTGCCATATTAAAACACAAACTTCTTCACTTTGAAAGTTTATCGCAACAATTTAGAAATCTTAAAGAATCCTATGACCGATTAATGGCGGATAAGATAAAATTAGAAAACGAATTACATCATAAAACGTCTTTGTGGTTATCAGATTTGTCCAATAAAGATGCACAATTACAGATTCTATCAGAAACATTAAATGAATTAAAAGTTGAAAATGAAAGATTACGCCGGGATTCACTACGCATGTATAGCTTAGAAGAGGAGTTGAAGAACTTAAGTAATGCTTATGCAGATCTGCAAAAAGATTTTGATAATAAAACTAAAGAAATTAACAATTTGTACAACAATTTGGAAAATAAAATTGACGAAAACCGTGAGTTAAGTAATCAAATTAAAAATTTGCACAATCATGAAATATCGAATAAAAGTAGTATAACTGCATTACACACAGAAAAATCAAATATGCAAACAAATTTAAACGCATTGAAAGAACAAAACGCAGAATTAATGGATAAAATCAAATATTATCTAAATGTTGAAAATGAATTAACTAAATTAAAACCTTCTTATGATCAAGTGAAATTGGAAAATGAAAAACTTCAAAAAAACATGCAAATACAAACAATTAACTTGAAAAAACTAGAACACGAGAATAAGGAATTAAATATTTATAGTCAAAATTTGTTAACTTATAATCAAGAGTTAGAGAAAAACCTTATTAATGCAAGAAATGAGGTATGCTATGAATATAACATATATGTTTTTTTTTTTACTATTAAGAGTCGCTATTTTGAAATGATTGTTTTTTAGTTGATTGCACATGCTGAGAATTCGCAAGACTCAATGGATATAAAAAAAGAAATAAATAATATGAAACAAGAAAAAAAACAGAATCACGAGAAGATAAAGAAACTTCTGAATGAATTAGAAGAATCGGTATAGTTTTTCAATTATAATGTTGTAAGTAATAATGATATAAAATACCTAATTTGATTATTTTTCAGGAATATATTATTTCAAGTCTTAAAGAAGATTTAATAGCTCGAGATGATAAAATATCGGTATTAGAAAATCATATAAATGAGCTACAGGATGAAGTGCGAAGATTACATAGTACTTTAGCAGATCTCACAGAATCTAGTGAACAAATTAAAGATTATAGCTTAGAAAACATTGAGCAATCTTTGAAACGAATGGAAGCTCACCGTAATTAATTTATTTTGTCAAATAAGATTATTGAAATATCGTATTAAATAATATATCAAGGATAAACGGAAATTAACCCACACACATTTGATTTTCAGATTCCAAGGCCACCCATAATATGCGTAGTGAATTAGCAAAACTTCAAAGTAATAACTACATTCTTGAAAGTCAGTTGTCAGCTACTAGACTAAAAAGTGAAGAATCAATCCGCGACTTAAATAAATATGAATTACAACTCAAAAGCTTACAAAATGAACGAATAGCAATAGTAACAGATATAATGCAGTTAGAAATAAAAATCATTGGAGACAGTGATTTATCGCCAATCAACTCAAGTATAGAGGATATAAATTCCTCCTTACAGAAAATTTCTAAATGCTTTGAATCAAGACAATTACAAAATGCATCGCTTGAAAAAACTTTACTCAAAGTTCAAAGCTCATTCCAACTTGTATTAGAAAAAGCTGATAAAGAGAAAAAACATGTTGACTTGGAGAAACAAAAATTACTTGCTGAAAAGGAAGCAGTTGTAACAGACTTGCAGAATACTGAGAGAGAATTGCGTCAACTGAAACAAAAATATGAAGATCAGGCATTATTAGACAGGCATCTTATAAGTGACTTAAAAGCTGAAATATTAAATCAAAATCTCATTATTGAGAAAATAAACAAATCTAAAGCAGATTATATTTCAAAGCTTGAGGGTGAAATACAGACACTAAAAGAAATGTATGAATCTACAATATCAAAAGTTCGTGAACTACAAGATAAGTTGAATCGTGTTTCTATAGATAACAATAAAAACTTGGATATAATTGAAGAAACCAAATTATCATTAAGAGAGAAATGTGAAGAAATAAATGATCTACAAATTACGCTTGCAAATTTAAAACAAAAGTCAGTCCAATCAGTATCCACACAAATCGAAATAACCGCGCCGATCTATTTTCAAAAATCTACTCAAACTCATATTGAATACCAGAATCAGAAATCGATAACTGAGCCAGTCCCGTTACAAACTATAGAGAAAATAAAATACGACCCCAATAATAATAGTAATAAATTTTCAGAAAATTCAAAACATGTAATGACTGAAATATTGCCAAAAAATGAACATTACTCCTTAAACGAAGTTCAAATACTAAGAGCTAATATTGATTCTTTATCATTAGATTGTACCAAAACTGCATACATAAACTACAAAATCAAACAATTAAATTTTGGACCCATGGAAAATTGTTCTATACCTAGTTTCGTTAAAACACAAATATCCAGCATTGAAAAGCCGTTTACAAATGAAGATGAAGTAATTAGTGAATCAGTGATACAAGAATCATTTGCAAACCATTCTAACAACGAAAATTATAATACAATAGACGTTTATAATCTACAACCTTTATACTCAGATTCACCACAAATCAAGAAACCTAACCCCAAAAAACAAAGCAAAATCTCAAAAATGGTGGAAAAATTCAGTTCTAGCAGCTTAAGCGATATAAAAAATCACACAAATAATATTGATAGTACCATAAAAGGTTCATTAGCTGTCAAAAAACACAAATCTGATAAAGACTTATTTGTTATATATAATGATAAAGACAATCTAATACAACCTAAAACTAAACTTTTAGAAATATATAACAAAGATCAATTACAACAACGCGATTATAAGAACAAAATGAAAATTTCAACTACTGAAATTATTAGTAAACAGCGACACAAAGATCAGAATAATTTGCAATTACAAGATATCATTAGTGAAACCAATAAACCTAAACTGCAAATTGATTTACCACGGATAGTCACTGAAAGCTCCTCAGTTAGTTATATTTCAGATGGAGATAATAAGTCCTTGGATTCTTATACGAATGCTATATACAGTTCACCAAAACAAATTAATTATTCGGACACAAATATTAAAAACAAAAAGGACTTATCTAATTTTCCATTGTACGGTTCCCCGAGTACTTTCGATAAGTTATCTCACGACGAGAAATTACATGATATTTTTCTTCAAAATCGAGACGCAGAAAGCAGTAAAGTAGAGTCGTATACTCAATCATCACAAAACAAAAATACTAATTTATTGAGAGTTAGCAGTGATTTACCAAGTGCTCAAGATAGTTTAAACATGACTCAGCCGATACGGCTACTTAAAAGTGAATCTCGGCATAAACTTTCCCGTATTGGCGCCAACGTTTTATTAGTTGAATATTCTGATAATAAATCTACAACTGACACGATGTCATCACAGCAGTTCAACGTCAGTCAAGAAACTCTTAAATCAGTAAATTTCGGTTTACAGTATATATTGGACACAATGAAGTGCGAAAATGATCCAAATAATATAACAACATATAATAATATGAAAACCATTAAAGAAATTTCAAATAAAACCAATCAAAATGACAAAAAGAGTAACGACCATAAGAAGTCTGGAACTCCTGCTTCTTTTAATAGACTTCCTGAAAATGCTGCAATTTCAAGTTGCAATGAATTCCAAGGACCAGTAGTTAAAAATAAGGAAAAATCGTTTAATGAATTTGGTGTATTGGTTAAAATGGATTCTGTTGAGATCTACGAGAACAAAATACGCCATCTAACAAAAACATTACAAAATATTGAAAGAGATTACAAAAAAAAAATAGACGCAGTCAAGGTGCAATACGACAGTAACATAAAAAATATAATCAATGAGCATAATCAAGGGGTTAAAAGCATACAGAGCCTTCATGAAGAAACCCTACAAGACGTCATGAAACTACACGAGAACGAAGTAGAAAACTTAAGAACTCTGAGTATAGAGGCTCTACGTAAAGTAGAAAAATTAGAGAAAGAAAATAATACCCTCAAAACCAAAATCTACGATAACACACCAATAGAACTTGAGGTTCAAACATACATTTTGCAAAAATATATAGCCCTATTTAATCTGATCAATTCATTACATTATTACTTTAATATTTCAGGAACCAGTTAAAATTCCTACACCTGAGATTAATAAAAAAAGGAAAGGCCGGTCCCGTGTTGACACAAAAACTCTTACTAAGACATCTGTTGAAGCATTCAATGTGAAACCAAAAATCAAATCTCAAGGCCCATGTACGTGTTCCGTCGATGTAAATATATCTGATACGATTAGAAACATATTTGAGCAAGTTGATGCAGAACAGTGTAAGGTGGCAGAAAATGCATACTTGAAATATATTGCTAACAAGATATCTAACAATAACATAGAGGTAAGAAAACGGATTAATTTTGGCTATATATTATACGGAAACGATTACTTATTTTTGAAGGTAAGACAAAGTTTTTCATAGATATTTAAATATTGACGTGTCTACTGTTGGTGACATTTGTTGTTAATTTTACTATAAAGCAAGATACTTCACAAAACCTCGTGCTTCTTTGTGAAAGGTGTTAATTTAGTGACCGTTACTAATCCACCGTCCCCGTCTTTCTCCCTATAAATCTAGGTAAAGCTTCTTATTTAAACACAAATTTCATTTTGCCATTTCTTATATGATATTCTCACAGAAGAATGGTGTGCAATCACACAAATAAAGTACCTTACCACTATGCACGAGTACAACAGAAATAAAAATATTGAGCCTAAGGACTTACCATAATTGCCTCGTTCTTTATCAGCAACACCAGTAGGTGAATTTTGATTGAACCCAAGCATAATTGGCATCGAATTGATTCACTCCTATTTCAATAAAAGATTAAACTACAGCTTTCGCTGCACCTCTGTAGATCTTAAACTTTGAGTGAATTATGCCTTGTGTTATAGGCTCTGGATGCTCAGGAACTCTCCTTTCTCCATTTGAAAGTATGCCGTACATGGAAAACAAAGCTCAGTAAAGAAGAAGCACTTCAAAAAAGGATTGGTTCTTTAGAAAGTGAACTAATAAATAAGCAGCGTCAAGCGCAATTACACAGTGAGTTCAACAACCATTCTCATACATTTACGATGCTTACTTAAGACGTGCGGCCTATGATATATCGAACTCTTGCATATGTCATGAATACGAAAGTGTTTTTTTTAGATAAAATAAGTTAATGCTTGACAACAACGTCACCTGATGGTAAGTGGTGATGAAGTCTAAGATGTTGAACACAGTAACTTATAAAAGCCTATTCACTCTCCGCTTGAAGACACCCACATCATAAGTAGCAGTGTGTAAGTGATACGTTCAGGATACCGAGTGGATACCTGCCGCACGTCGAGTTGTCCGATAGAGGATTGGTGATGGGGGAACTAATTAGAACAATTCTTGTGCACACTCTACAAAATGTACCCTAGTGCGAGAGGCTGACAACCCTGCGCCTGTGCTCAAGGCTTTGCAGATTGATTTCAACCAGATCTAGGTCACCAATGAGCTTCTTTGTACGCCTGTCCATCGAGTCCAATACAGATAGATGACACGTGGCAGGACCAGACCAAGGCACAACAGTACTCCAGACATGGTCGAACCTGAGCTTCATACAGGGTTAAAAGCTGATTCAGTGTGAAGTACTGTCTCATCTTCGCAAGAACCCCCAGGTTCCTTGCAGCCGCTTTAGCCTTAGACTAACTAGTTTCTATTCTATACACAGTACCTGACTAATTTGTAGCAGCATTCAAAATCCCTAATGCATACAAAGACACAAAAAATCGAATAATCCTCCATAACGTACCTACAAAGAACGTAAAAAGTTCATCAAGATTTACAAAGTACCCTCTCAGGCTTTGTCACAACACTAACAACATTGTCACACCACAAATTTGTCACAACTTAAGCAGTATGCTAGCTTTAAGTTCCATCCAAATTTTTATATATTTTTTTATATTCCAATTGAGGATTTCGCCACGTTTTGTTTTATATATAGATAAATATATGAACTCAAGTAATTCACATGAAATAATAAAATGTAATGTAGTATGTCAATATAATGTTTCTGTTAAATTTGGTCATTGGGTTTTGTTTGATTAAGGTGTTTGAACTGTTGGGGTACTTGAGACTAGGTGGACTACAAATTATACCTCTTGTCTAGTATAGAACTATACGTTAGTCTACTACGCTATAAGGTGGGGTATTGCTTGGAATAAAACCAATGCCTCTTTGCATGACACTGTCCTTTAATAATGCATATTAGAGATGTTGCGGATGCGGATCTTTTAACACTCACATCAGCGGATACGGATGCGGATGCGGATCTTGATTTTTACAAGAAACTATATAGATGCAGAAATAAAATAACAAGAATAATATTTTTATTACCTAATTATTTAATAGTTAAAATTAAAAATTGGTGCATTATATTTAATAAATAAATTAAACCTGCACAACTGTTCGCTTGGAACACTGCCTGGTGGGGTCGATAAAAATTTGCGTGCTATTTGTGATAAAATTAATTCTTTT
>DWPT01000779.1:0-21650 GCA_018251895.1 Agathymus mariae mariae
AAGGAGACGGATTAGAGCGATAGCGTGGATGACACCCGTATGCTAGGGAATTCTAAATAGATGTTAAATTAATGCATGTCGTAAATATCCCTTTTTACAATGTCTCTAGAATTTGATAGAACACAGCGTTCAGAAAATTGTACATTAAATCATTTACTGTCATATATTTACCCAGTGTTTGTTACCACATTAAAAAATCGTCTTTATGTTGAAGGATCTCTATATATGGGTGTAATGTCATGACTAACGGATGTCGTATTATAAACTATCTGTGTTTAATATAATAATGGATATCAATCGATTCCCGTACGGTGTCGTTCGCGCTCGCCCCGTCCGTCCCGTCGACGCGGGTGTAACTTGCGTGTGCGTAATAACAACAGATGGGCGGTGTGTACGCGGGCCTGCAGTACCACGGGAACTTCGCGCCGCCGCCGCGCGGGCCCTTCGCCTCGCCCCCGCATCCGCACTACATCGCCAACACGCAGGTAAGTGGCGTAACGAACTCCTAATGACTGATCATTCATTATATTCATCGGATCTTAAGCAATAGTACCTTATGTTCCCAATAATCTATCTAATATCAATTTGAAGATTTTTAGCGGTTACGCGGGGCATTCATAAAGTTTTGTGCAACTAAGAAATAAATAATGGTTTTATTCTTATTACCGAATCCTTTTATAAATTTCTTCTCCAAGATCTATGCAAAGTTTCATGTATTTAAAATTAGTTTGAGACAATTATTCTCAGTCAACCACAGACATCTATACACTCAAACGCTGGCGCATTTAACGGCGATAAAAGTTGTATTCCGTTCAGCTTCTTTTTTTATTTTAAAGAAAAGAAAATGAAATTACATCTTGGAAAATCATACCTAGTAAAGGGGTGAACTACCTAAAATGTTAGCCACTGTCCAAGAAATTTTGATATTTTGTTTAATGTATATTTTTTCCTCGGTGCTGGTACAGAGGGCGGAGGGTCGGCTGGACATGCTGGGCGGTGAAGGTGCGCTGTCGCCGCTGCAACCCGCGCCTGATCTACACCATGCGCCGCTCGTCATCGCTGCAGAGGTACTGTATTAATAATTTTATCTGCTCCTAATCGTAGTAACTCTATGTGCTTACTAATTGTTACACTAACAAATTTTGTTCTTATTTAAATATCAAGTTATCTATCGAAAAAGATAGGCTTTTTAAATAATATATTTTTATGTCGAAATACGCACAGTTATAATCTATGAATAGTTGCAATACGACTTTGCCTAAAAAATAGCTAACTTAGAAGCGAGATTCAATGTAACCGAAAAGTGCTTACTCAGTTCAGGCGGCATCCACTTTTCGAATATTATCACTTTCCTTCTATGAATTGAGAGTAAATCACTAATCATTATAATAAGTCTTCAACCCCTATTATTGTAAGATCATTCTAATATTGGCATAATCATGGGTATAGATATTGTTATTTAAAAAAGGCGTTTAGTGTCAGTTTGCATGATTGAATCTGTGAAGAAATAAGAGATAATAAATAATTGTACATTTGCAGCCACGCGGCAACCCCCTTGAGCTGCTGGGAGCGCACCATGCGCGGCACACATTACCGCACCATCATCACGTGAGTGTTAAACGCACAGTGACCCATAGGCACACTTACAGAGACCAATGCAGTGACAGAAACACGAACGCAAAAATACACACGATGAACATGTCCAATGGTGACAGGTTCAGACCTGGAAGCGTCAGATATGCAGATAAAAATGTATGGACTGCATGGACATGCATTCAAATATAGTTATATTTCTGTAACATACACAATGCCAGTGTCGTTTCTTAAAAGTGAATATCATTACTACAGTGAAATGGAAAATAATTTAGTAAATATTCAAAATATGTATATTCGACGCAGACGTAGCCGCAAATACTAAGTAGTATTAACTCAGGATAAATTAATATCCTTATTTGGTGTTGGATATGGCTGATGTGCGTACTTATTCTTTTTAATGTTGTCTTAAAACCTAATGAACATGAATGATTATCACGCCTATGTGTTTTATTTATTGTAATGGTTATTTTATCCCACCGCTGTTATCATACGTATTTTTGTCGCCCACCGCTGCTACCATTGCTATAGTAGATAACATGTTCTCCCCTTTGATTTTACTGTTGAATTATTATTATAAAGTTATTTTATCCGTCAAATTCTCGGGTCACAACATTTTTTTTGTTGCTATTATCTAGTTATGTGAAGAGTGTTTAAGCTATTGTTTTTGCTGATATTCCTGTGACGGTTGACGGTGATCTCTTAACATAATGGCCGGCAGGCGTTAATTAAAAATTGTATTACTTAATAAATCCTTAGCGCCGCAATGGTGGCGTGGGTGTGGGCTCGGTGGGCGGCGTAGGCGTGGGCGTGGTGGGCCAGCGTGGTGCGCGGCCTTACGTGCGCGCCGCGCCACGATGGCCCCCGCATCCTCATGCGCACGCCGTACATCACATACACGCACAGGTTGGTGATTCCAAATACGAATTGGAATAAACTGCGTTTTCGTAAGCATAAATAAGGTGTATATGTATAAATTCATTGGTAATTTTAGTAAAGGGCGAGGTCGGTTACGACTGACTACAACGAGATGTGATTGAAGTAAACGGTCGAGAACAATTGTGTTACAATACAATCAACAGTAGTTGGCGTGATAAATTATCTGAGTGATTGATTTGACTGTCGTTCTTTTGGCTTGTAGGTAAATATTAAGTTTAACAAGGGACATTGTTTAAATGCGCACCGTAGATACATTGTTTTGTGTACGTTGGCGTATGTGTGTAACGGCGTCTGTGTATGTTTATCCACAGGGTGGCGGGGGGCTGGTGGGGGCGGCGCTGCCCGCACAGTTGCACGTGGCGCAACCGCTCGCGCTGCCACCGCCGCCGCCCACCTATCAGGTACGTAGAACACTGCATCAAGTCGCTTCACAATGTTGAGCCGGCAATAAGAAGTATAATTAATAATAATAAAATAATAAACGTTTACACACTCACTTCTATACTTGTTTATAGTCACTGACTTTTCTACTATACTGTATACTGTACAATAGTTATCGTTGACGAGTTCTCTCAGTATTTTGGATTGAAGAGCACAGTTGATATTGTTTTTCTACCTTTTATAGAATGAACAACAACAGCTTTATACGTAACAAATCAACACAAAATAATCATTTCTTATCTGTTCATTAACTTGTAACGTTCATGGGTCCAGGTGTTCTTGAATCTGTTGGCCATGTTCCCGTTGTCGCCATACGCGGAGGCACGCGAAGATGCGGCGGCTTCGCCCGAGACGGAGAATTACGAGGCGCTGCTCTCTCTCGCCGAACGGCTCGGGGAGGCCAAGCCGCGCGGATTGCAGCGTCACGAAATCGACCTACTGCCTAGCTACAAGTACTGTAGGCAGACACACCAGGGTTAGTTTGAACCCCCGCTTACGCTTATGTATACAAATATAGCGTCGACGCACACAGGTGTACGCACAAACGCACACGAACTAACGAATCGTATAAAAGCTAACTTAAAGGGTTGTGGGAATATGGATTCCTCAAATGTATGTCTATGTATTTGCTTAAGTTCTCAAAATCTTTTCCAACCACGACTGTACGAAATTAGATGATGTTGCGTAATGGACACTTAACAGTAGGTAAACTCGTAAGGTTGTTTGCCCTTTTTTATATCTAGAAAAATGTGGAACACTCGCAACATTCCGTTGGTTTTCTCATTGCAGGTGAGCAGTCGTCGTGCGTCGTCTGCATGAGCGAGTTCGAGGCCCGGCAGACGTTGCGCGTGCTACCCTGCGCGCACGAGTTCCACGCGAAGTGTGTCGACAAATGGCTGCGGGTGAGTGCACGCACGAAGATCGCCTTCAAATATTAAATTAAAATTAATACACTATTATTATAACAATGATGATTCTAAGAAATATGAATCTTTCAAATCGATGGCACAATACAATCAATGTTTCGTGTTTCATTTATTATTACATCCTGTGAAGTCGATTCCAATAATGTATTGAAAAAATAACTTTTATGCTTTGTGTCCGTGTGACGTTAGGAACGTTCTAAAATTGCATATATACTCCATGTGTGAATATGTATGCCGAAACAAGTGATTTCGGTGCAGGAAGAGGAAAGTAACTGAGATATCTGTAAGACCATATTTAGTTACATAAAAAAACTGTTCTTTTTTGTCAGGGGGTACTTGTGACACTGCCCCCGTAAACGAAAATGTTGAGATGATATGTTTTTCTGTTCGCAGACGAATCGAACGTGTCCAATATGTCGCGGCAACGCTTCGGAGTACTTCAATAACTCCGAGTGACGCCAGCGCCCTCCCTCCTCGTTCGGCGGTCGCGATCATTACACTCGATTCGACTGATCGTCGCTACCGTGTGCTTTCGTTACGAAGGATATTCTATAGCGACTGCGTAAAATATATTAGAATGGATTTTGTATTTGAAACGGTTACGTTCCGTTGCGTTGTTATGTTGTCGTGTTGTTTTAACGGTTAACCGATCGCGCGGCAGCCGCCCTGTCTAGCTTGTTCGCTTGGCGAATGAACGGAACGGATTGGAATGAGGTTTTGGCACGATCAGAAAAATATAAATTTCCTTTTCTGTTATAGGTAGATAGCGAAGATATACATATTTTTTAGTCGAACTCAAATTATATGAATTTTAAGAGTTAAGTTTAATAACTGGGAATGATTTGTTCTTGCTTCAAATCATATTTTTTTTTTCGTAAAAACGTCTTTAACGGATTGCAATTGAAAAGGTAGTGCAATAGATATTTTAATTTATTTCGTGTGAGCTTTTTGTGCTCTCGTGAATATTGAATTGAGTATGTGCCTCAGATGTATATAAGCGTGCCTGCCACACACATTGAATCGTAGCTTTCAGTGCAATAACGCTGGATATTGTGTTCGCACCAACTGCCCCTCGAGAGTCCGATGTATGAATTTCTTCGACAAGTTTCAAACTATTTAAACCCTTAAGATTTGTAAGGATATCATTTACTTAATTGTGTTTATTAATATGTTTTACAAGCACCCTAAGGCTATAGTAGCAAGGGTCTCTCGGCTTGTCAGCCGAGGCTCACCTGCTTGTCAAAGGAATCTCCCGAACGAGTTTTAAGTGACTCTGCCTCTTAAGTTTGTACAACAAGGACCATAAAACGTTATGTTCTGATTTTTCGCTTCAGATGGCGGTTCGAACGAATTTCGTTAACTATAGTTCATTTCATGTAGGATAATTTAGATGATACGTCATTTGGCTGTTCTAATATGATCGAAAGAAGCATATCCGACACTATGTAGAGTAAAAACACCGCAATAGTTACTACACGGATCTTGATGCGTTTTTTATCAATGCATAGAGGTTGACGAGGAAGGTTTAAGCATCTTATACATGAAGATTTTTGTAGATTGTTGGAGATTTTTCCCTTGCGTATCTTAGCGTAGCCAGATCATTTAAGTGCAGATACAATACCATAATATACATTGTGCAGGTACAATATACTTACATACATAAATCAACAGTTAGGGTTTTTACAATGACAGCAATCTAATTGAGCATAGTTGACATTAACATCCACATAATATGTATCATTTCGAACCTTCTGTATAACATAGTGCGACTGGTTTCAAATTGGATTGTTATTGTTTTAAAGGCTCTAGTTAGGTAGGTGACTTAGATATTAGGGTCACTTGGGTTGTTAATACGACATTCGGCTTACTGCGTTATTTTACCTTAACGACATATAGTATATTTCTTTGATATTTGTTACAGACACTCAATAAAACATTAATATTTGTAGTCTGCGCGACATCTGCTACTAATAGTTGAAATAGAAAGCTTAGTAGTTAACGAAAATCATTTGAATAGCCCTATTATTAATATTATAATTTTATGTTATATAAATGCAAGCGCCTTGTGTTATCTGGTGAAGTTACCTTACCCGGTCCGTGACGAGTTCTTAACGCTAAAGTTTTGTATGTAATTAATTAGTTGATGATTAATATTAATTTAGTTGTACGTCTCCGACCGTTGCGTCCGCGGCCTTAGGTGGATGCGTGTATAGATATAGTTTTAACGCGTGCGTTTGAGTGACGTTGTTGTTATCGAAGTTAGGTGTCAGGCCCGTGTTTCTGTCTCTCACCCTCTGTTTCTCCCACAACACGCGAACGAGTTTCAGTTATTGTATTGTTTACTTTACAAATGATTCAATAGGATTCCTATCTTAATGTGTTGTATATGATTTTAAAAATATTTCGCGCATAGAATCGAACTCCAATATCTGTTGTGATGTTAACACTTTGTACGGCAATGCAATCGGTGTATACATATTGGGGCGAACACTCGGCGTTTATGATTGTCGACACGACCCGTTGTACGACATGCTTACAGGGAAATTATGATCGATAACATCTTTAATTTTAAATTTAAAAGTTAACTTTGTGTATTTGAAACGCATCTTTTTTTTCTGGTTTCTTTCTATCGTGGTAGACATTTGTGACCCTACAAAAAAATAATTGTGAATATTTTTTGGTCTTTTTCTGTATGAGCATTCTTATTTACTCCTTATATATATTGGACTCGTGTGTACTACATACTTCTTTCTATATAGCCGTACTGCAGCGGGGTCGTGTCGTACATGCGTACGGCATGCGTCCGTTCTCGGCGTGTGTGGCGATGCAATAATCAAATATGCACTTATTTTTATGCTCATTGAGTTGTAAATTGTTCGTTATCTGTAATTGTCGTGTTTACGTTTTAATGTTTAGTTGATGAGCACCTACCTATACGATCGTGTTGCGAGATCTGTGTTGTGTTTCGGTTCGAGAGGTGCGGCTTGCAGATGCGTGCTATGGAACAGCTAATCGTCTATGACCAGCTCTGAATAAAGTAACGATTTTATATGATTTTCGTCCACGGACTTGTTCGTCTATTACAGTGAAGTATATTATAATTTTATATTACAATAGTTACATGAAAAATTATTAGAAAATCTTATAACTAGGACTAAAAATCTAATGTTACAAATTCTTCAAAAATTCAAGGCTATAAGAATAATGGCGACTAAAAAACAATTCGCATTGTAATGATGAAAAGATTTGCGTTGATCCTATGTGAGCAATTGTTAGATTGGTGGCAATAACACCGAATATATTTTGTAGTAATGGACGAATTATTATAACGATCTGGCAATAGGATTAAGTATCTGTTGCAAATCGCCAACACGATCCGTCGTGACGTTGCCACGCGATACCGCACCTTACGGAATCGCATCCCTCGCAACCGGCACAATACCCCTCCTTTATTTTGTTAGGTTACGCGTGCGTTCCATCGATCGTAGGGCTTCGTGTTAAGAGCAGGTCCGAACACAAATCTATTCCTTACCTCTTTCTGTGACCTTTAGGTAATTGAACGTTTCCTTTCTCTGACGTTAACCCTTCTATAATATATATTCCTTCTATTGTAGAAACACTGCTCGATAACATTTCATAACACCTCACGTGGAAAGATCGACGCTGCCCATTGGGACAATGGTAACGTCATTGTCCACGGCCGCAGTCCTTAATACGGAATGCCCTGATTAATATCATTTCTTAGTTAGGGCCAGAAGACAAGGTGCAGATTGATTTTAATTACTCCATTTGACATGTCACGTCAAAGTCTTCAACATAAGCGCGCCAAATGGCAGCCGATTGGATAACATTAGCAGACATATTTTTTTAAATGGTAATAAAAGTAAACTGCCCGTTACTTCCGCTGTTGTAGAAATGTTTGTGATTACAACAAGAGTTGCGAAAAATAACGCAAACAAAATTATAACATATTTAACAAAGGTTTTGTTCTTAACGTGCGCTTACTCAACATCTCAAGGCGTATCCCTGTAAATTGGTGAATGCTCTTAAAACGCCCCGTCGTGTTGGTAGACCGCTCGCGTAATATTGAGTTGTGTATTTTCTTATTATGTTATATTGTATAGCGAATGGTATTGTATGTAGCTATTATTTTATTATTATTAAATTTTACTATCGGCTTCGGACGCTGCGATGACGTCATACATGTAAAAACATTCAAGCTTTCATTATGTTATAAAGATCTTTATTAAGAATATGTACAATGTTTTTCTTGACACAATGTTTTGCTATGTATTACTAGCTTTAGTGCTATGTGAGGTTATAAATATTATTATATAAAAAAGAATTTCGTTTTTAGAAGTTCACTGTCTTCCATGATTTATAATTTTTAAATTTTCTTTTAACTCAACAGGTTCCATTTTAAATTTGACTTTTCTTTCCTTTTATTTTGCAAAATTGTATTTTTGTTATTAGTATGTTACTAATATTTTGATGTCAAAACCATCTGAGACTAACACTATAATAATATTTACTTAAAATTAGGGAACAATTATTCTTGCGGTTTACAATTTAAAAAAAAAAACGATATCCTAGGCTATCTCAAAAGAATCACTTGAAGGATTCTTGTTGCTTTTGTTTTGGAACCAGTTGATAATATTAGCTAATAGATGGCGCCACGAATATGGTATGGCTTTTCGGTTTTAAATCACCAGAAGACACCACTAATGTTCACGTGTCGTACTGTCGTCGTGGCGTTCGTTGCTCAGTGCCATGTTCGAGAATGTTCGCGTTATATCGCCGTGTTGTGTATCTATACTTAGGCTTGTCGTTCGTTGACTGCTTGATCGCAACGTTGATGTTAGCATCTGGCAGACGGACACTCGTGTATATAAAGACGATTTTTAAAAGGTTGCTTATCTTCAAAAGTATTATTATTACTTTAAAACAAACCACAGTGCTCACAATACAGAGAATGTATCTGCTACTACTGCTTTTGGTCAGTTTTGCTTTATCCATTTTTTTTTAATGTACCCCCAGTTCATAATTTTTGAGTATCGCTAGCAAGTAACTCGGCAGCTACCGTCGTATCGGTCAGTATAATTAATATTAAAACTCGAATATTCGTTGGTATTGATACTCGTACGGTTGCGGTTCATGCGGTCAGCGCGCGGGCGTTGTATTATGTTATTGAGTTACGTTGCGTATCGATCGACGGGCGGTGGCGCGACGGACGGACGTGGTCCAGGCTCTGTAAAATTTAAAAGTGTAAGTTGTGGAAAATTTATACGTACAATCTTTAAGTAATAAAATTAAATGAAAGATGAAATTTTTTGTGTTTTAACAGAATTCTAAATTAAATTTTCCAATGTCTAAGATCGTTTCAATGAATTCTGTTTAGCTGTGACAGACAAACATGTAGGATAAACAGATTTTTTATAAATATAATGGTATCGTGACTACCTGTATTATAGTAAAATGTATACGTTTTAATTGTAAAAGTAATAATAGTTACGAAAATTTAATACAAATATTTTGGCAGTGAATTATCACAACTAATATTATTGGTGAGTTTAAATATTGTTTCGTATTATAATGTCTAAATCATACTGGACCACTGTAGTCCAGTGTCCTGCGCGGCGCTCGGCACGCCTATGTATAAATAGATGTAGCGTTGTACTTTTATTGGCTTGTTAGTTTGTTAGTTCGGTTTAGTAGTGGCGGTATGGTGTTGCAAGCGTTGCATACAGCTTCGGCGACAACGGTGCACTCCCTGTACTGATTGAATTTCAATATATGCGCAGAAATTCTGTAATCTCACAGATGAATTCGCTGTGAGATTATCGTAATATTAAACATTATGGTTTAAACAGATAAGTACTATGGTAATGTGTGAATCATTTACTGTGGTTAAATTTACCACAAAATTTAATATTACAATGATCTCACTGGGGAATTTGCTGAAAGATTTACCTGTGTGTTTATAGAATTACCGTGATGTTGCGAGTTCATATTATGTAAAATACTGTCGACATGGATGAATGGAACTGTGATCAATTTTTTTTAATATTCCCGTCGTACTGATCGAAATACCTTAATGTACATCGTATTTAAATATTAATTGATTCAATTTATAAATTAAAAATTCTTCAATAATGCAATCATGGCGCCATAGTAAATATAACTTCAATCGAATTCCTTAGAATTACATTAAATTTTTTTTTGCAGTATATTATTTTGCATGTTGACTCTATTTTTTTATAATTTTTTTATTTGTTCGCTTTACTTGGAGCTATAAAAGTATTTACAGTGGGAACGTTGTCTTCCGGCGCGTCCTTTATATAAATGTGCAGTATTCGCGTTCTTCCCGATGGCTTGTTGCGCTGATTTCCCGCCCGACTGACAGCGTCTGTTGTACTATGTAACTCGTAAGTAGCTCTTAGAAAAGTAAGTTGGAATTATGTCGGTTCATACGTTATACGATTAACCAACTACCGTCAAAAGTAAATTAGATTATACCCTCTGTGTGTAGGTTTTTATTTACAGATTTTCATTTGAAATCCAATTAGTTTTATTCCAAACAAAATTGAGGTAGATTTAATCGAAAGTTAGTGTCAATATTACTAAATTTAAATAAGATTCACGGTGAACGGTTGACACCAAGATTAAATTATTGGATGATACTTTGATGTTCACAGTTTATGGTGGCAAGTAAAATAATAATGAAACGCCTAATTAAGATTACTGAATATGGTTTGGAGGAAAACATCAGAATTGGTCGTTTTTGATTATTTTTTTTATTTTTTATGCTTATCTCATATTTTTGTTGTTGGACGACGCTATATTGAGATAGATTTTGTCAGTCGGTCAGTTGTAGCCGGTCGAGTGTTTATATATTAGTTCTTAAGAATATTACCTTTAGAGTTATTTTTTGTTTGAAAGTAGCATCTGCGTCAGTGCGGTGTGGACGCGGTGGCGGTGCCCAGCTAGTGTTTTGAAGTTTGCCGACGACAAAATATCATGAAGTTTTAACTATGTTTATATTTCGTATTGGATACTTCTATCTATCCTCGTGTTCATTGTTAAGAAGAGGTTGTATTGCTAACATCTGTGTAAAGCAAAATTTTTGTTTTGTATATAAAAAAAAATTATATATAATGAACTAACTAATTGTAAAACTGTGCTAAACTCAACATCTGAATTGATCAGTATGATTATGATATTTGTATAATTTTTTTGCTGTTTTAATAATGATATTGTTGTTACGTTGCAACTACACACTATATCTATTGTGGTTCAATTGGTTGAATGTATTATTTCATTAATTATATAACGTATTGTCATTGGGTTGTTTACTCTGTTGAATATTGGTTACAGTTTGTTTAGCTGAACTTCCGAATTATATCGGGTTATAAATAAACCACTTTTAAAGTTACGTATGAAAATAAAGTTAGCTTATCAGAGCCCCGCACTGACATTCAAAACAACATTATCTGTAATACTAGCTGTTGACTCCCGTTTTGAGATTTCCATCTTCGCAGGTAATTTTTGGCGGCCAACGTGTGACTAACTATGGCGCCCAACGCGTGACTAATTTATCGTGTTTTGTAGTATTCATATAGTTTAACGTAAGTTTCAAAATATCTTACCACATAATCTAGCGTTGTCTACATTAGTTTTTCTTACTTAATATAATTACAAATTGCTCGCGAAGAAAAACTCAGTAAACGGGCTGCTGTCAGCGCGTTGTTAGCAAGCCAACCATTTACCAAAGCATTGTGTAAGCATTACTACTATATAATATGTGTATGTCTGGACGTCCGCCTCATGTGCTCAGTCGTTTTTATTTTATTAAATGCACTGCTATTTTATATTTTTGTTTTTATTTTTTTCTTTACTTTTTATTCGCTATACTAGTTTGCTTGGAGTATGAAATATGTATTTTTAGATTTACAATATAAAAATATAGCAGCGTGCTTGTAACCCTGTTTTTAGATAATGTATCTGTTTCGTTCGTTAGCTTTGAAATTGATAGTACAAAGTTTACATATGAATGTGAATGAACGAAATGATTAGAATAAGGTGATGGATCGGCAAGCGAGAGTTAATTCTATACGAACAGGTTTAATCTCTGATCGAAGTTGGTGTCACTCACCAACCTTACTTCTACGTAGGTAATTTTCAACCGGGCCAGTAGAAGTGTTAAAATTTAATATATCTTGTATTTTATAATCAATGAAAATCTAATCAAAGATTTTGTTTAAATCATTTAAAAGCCTCGCGTAATTCGCTTGTAGGTAGAAAGTAATTTCATAGAACGTAGTGAACAACTGATATCTATGCTATTCCTTGTAATTCAACTAGGCGTCACCCTATTGATTAATTGTCTATGTGATACTAATTATTATCATTTTCTAATGCGTATTTGTCTAAGTTATATTGCCAATTTGCCTATTCTTGTATACGGTTATTCTACAAGTATAAATCCCGTACAAATGACGGTTATAAATAATACCATACTTGATATAAAAGTTTTAGTTACACAGTTTATTATAATTTTGTCTCATTTATGAATGGTGCCAAACTTAATTCTTTTGTTGTGATATAGTTTGTTATAATTGTCAAAAAAGTATTTTTTAAATTATAATTAAATACGTCTTGATCAGCGTCCTTGAAAGTTAGTAAGTCTGAAAGGTTGCCAGGAAACGATCACCTGGTTGTAGGCGGCGTCTTTATTTGAATATTAAGAGTAGACGATATATTGTATTGTATCCCAATGGATCTTTGCAGATTTGATCATTAGTGGTCTGTGGGCTGTCATTTGGATTCAGGTCTGTCCTTGACAAATTAGGTGTCCAATCTCTGCTCAAAAGTAAACTGTCATATTTACTATGTTATCTTTAACTTTATATGATTCCAGGTTATAATAACTTCGTTCCTATCACAGATGGTTAGTTGCAGCCACTAGTGATCATAGTAGTCCACTGTTAGCCGCTTGACGTGTCGTCGAGTAACGGTCCTAATAGTTTTCTACGATTTTAAGATAAGTACACTTGCTACTGCGACATATCACTGCTCTTTCCTCATATGATACAAACGTACCTCGTCCAAATTTTAACACTGGGTAAACGCAGTTTGTCTTGTTTAGTCTCCTATAGTGTTGCGACTTACCATTATTGCATAAGAGTTAGCGCTGTATACGTACTTGTACACCTGATTCCTAAATCATACCTACCGTCTTTTTTAAAAATGCATTTTTTTATTCTCTACTTTGATTAATGCAAATAAGTTTATGATTTAGAAAATTATAACAGTTTTCTAGATTAAGTGTTTTAAATATATTGGCTTTGGTCTCCCAGTGGGGTAGTCGGGGATGCTCCAGCCGTATTAGTAGATACTGCGGTCCAAGTGCCTTGTGTATCAATGATGGGAAGTCGCATATAAGTTTTGTATTATACCTGAGAACAATTAATTAGATTTAAATTGTAAATAGTTATAGAGTTGAAATATTAAGTGTATTATGTTTTAAATATACTTGGACAAAAGATGAACATAATTACTTACGAGGACTAATGAAGTATTGGAACAACATTGGTAAAGTTGCCGTGTGTTGCTCTGACAGGTGTCTAGGTGGAATAGATTTATGCAAAGATTTTTTCGTTACCGATAAATGTAGTTGATACATATTCCTAAAAATAACGTGACAACCTCCCATTCTTCTGCAACTGCTACAGGGCCAATGGTGATCTGCAAAGTATAACCAGTTCACCATGGCACCAATTTTAAAATCTGTAAAGCTAGAAGCGAACGAAAGCTATTCTTTAACGGTGTGTTTTTCTTATTTGTTCACTTCCTTGCGAGGCAAGAGTCAGCTGAGGCTGCCTCATCATCCTAAAGATTTAAGAATGTTCCCAACGTATGAATAGATTTTTTTATAATTGACCTACGCTCCCTCAGTGTCTACCCGGAGTCTTGTAACTCGTTTCTCATATTTTCACCGGTACAATTCGCTAGACTTGGTAGATCCAAGCTTTTAATGTACTAATTAAATTAATTTGTAAATGTGTGCTTTGACTTCACGAATTTTGAAATGTATTGTTACGTAAACTGTCAATTCATTTAAAGTGTGAAAATAAAAGAATTAGAATAAGACGGCTTGTGCAATTTAGCTTTCAGTACATCGCGTGGTGTTTCGAGTTTCAATATAAAAACGTTGTTGCGTTTTGTTTGTGCTTTTGTAAAGTGTACATTTGTATTTTATAGATTTGGATAATTGTAAAATGTATATTTCCTTTTGTAACGTGTATAGAGATAATATTTCCATCTCCATACAATATTTAGATTGTATTTTCATTGACATCTATTAAAATCTCATAGACGGCACTGCGTTGCTTATGACATGTCTGTCAATGAAAATATATTGCTCAAAATGTGTGGGATGTCTGTAGAACTGCAGCCACCGCTTGTTGAAGACACCAAAGATTTAAATCTAGAGAAGAACGTTCGTATTTAAACGCTTGTTTACATATACATTTCGTGGTCTTTTAGTAATCTTACTATTTAAGTATGTAGATCTAGGACGGCTTGTGTGTAAAGGAAGGTGTTCGATAGCAAAAAGTCAAATTTGTTTAATATTTACTGTACGATAGTGCAACATTAGCGGGGTGTACTTCGTCATATGGTTGTATTAGTGCGATGTTAGTACAAAAGAAATGTCCACATAAATTTGACTTCAGACGCGGCAAAGTAGTGATTCATCAAAGAATGGAATGATTTGTTTAAAAAGTAAATGTTACTTCATGTGCCTTAATAAGTGTAAAAGCAACATTAGGAACAATTTTGCTTTACATTAATCACATGTTTATAAATTATTACATTTGTTTGACATTTGCCTAGTTTTCAATAATAATATTTGTCAATTTATTTCAGTATTAATTACGCTATTTGTCATTTATCCGTTTTTTTATTGGAGCTGTTAAAATGATTTGAAATTTACTCGACTACTTTTGAAAATGGATGATATTAAGACAGTTTAAAACGTGTATATAAGCTAGAGACATATCGTTAACAAACGCGGTCAATTTCCTTAGGATCTAATCACTCGATTTAAATCTTTGGAAAAGACACCACAGTCCACTCGTAGCGTAGGCCGTGTACATAGGCGTACTGTACTTACAAATTGTAATGTATACAAACATACATAGTCATTATATAAAAGGTATTTTTGCATGACTTTAATATTGTAAATGTCCGATCGTAGTCTGTGGTTTACTTACAATGTTTACTCGCCGCCATCGATCGATGTGCAGCTGTCCTCAGTGTTGCCATAATTTGTTGTCCGGGCAAAATGAGAAATATTGTAGGTAAATGACATGCGTTCGTTTGCGACGCGTGCGTCACCTCTCTGTGCAATAATTTTTCTATACGAGAGTTATTTATATTGTAATGTTGCGTAGTGCTGGTAGTGTGTGTATCGTCCTGCAGAGAGGCCAGTAGCCGTTGGTGTGTCCCGTAGGTGGTTAGGAGTGGAGGTTGGACTCAAAAACGCTTTAATTTTGTAGAAAGACTAATATCAAATTAAATTTTCTTCTTAACTTTAATATTAACCCAACCTAATAGAATATTTCAATTGTTAACTTTGATTCGAATAAATATCAGGTTTTTTGAAATGCCACATTCTGAAGCCCTCGTCTCTTCGACCGTAGCTGACTCAAGTGTCGATAGTTTTTCTCGACTTTTATATGAAGCACCGATTTTAACTCCTTTAGAATACGGATATAAAATACGTTTTAAAATTAAAATTATATTGTATGTGCTTAATAAATGTTGAGTCCTCTCCGAGAATCCAGATGTAGTGCTGGTGATATACTGCGAGGTGTTTTCTTGAATACTAAAATTATAAAATAACTATTTATGTGATACCAGCAAGTGTTAATTTAGCAGTTGTGTTAATGTTTGGGACATAGCTCATAGCCGTACCTACTTCGGACAGGTACGGCTATTTTTGCCTTTTCCAGCGCCGTAAAGTATCTATTTCAAGAAAAGACTTCACAGTACATCGGTCGTTAATTGAAGGCGAAATAATCGCAAATCAAGCTACCTCCTCGCGTTGAACACCAATTGAATTTAATATTTATTAGAATAATACGTTTACACAGGTCTTAAATGTACCTTGGTTGAATTTATTTTAGTGAACTTATCCTGTTCTTAAACGGGCGATGATTAATTTATTTCTTTTGTAAAAGTGATTCTCGTGACTTATTGTAACTGCGAAACATTCTTACAAATCGATCATTATTTTTATTACAAAAATGTAATACACAATGTGGTCAAATAAATCACCTTGACTTATTTTGTAAAGCAACCTGTTGAAGGTGTGTTCACAAACTTTATGTACAAATGATTGTTAATAAAGCTAAACGAACAACTCTGATTTCGTTGGAATAAGGCAGGCGATCTCTATGGCAGTCAATCACTAAATTAAATTAATCAAAAAATTATGCATATAACACAATTCAGATGCATAACTAATCCTCTGAGCTCGCTTGTTCATTATCCAAGTCAATTCGTACATTGTACATCGAGATACAACAATTTCAACAGTAGCACAGATTTTGATTATAGACGAGTAACAGATAGTGTATGACGTCTTCAGTTGTAATCTGAGACCCAATCCGATGGGCGAAGATTTGCCTGTATATGATTATCTAATTTGAGCAGAGACTGAATGTATACAAAAAAGATGGAATCCTATCAATTCAACTGGATGGAATCCTAAAAATTCTCGCCTGTATGATGTCTATAGGAAGCTGCTAATAGTATCATCAGATGGTCTAACTTGTGATACCTTAAAACTTTAAAACAAAAAGTAAATGTTGTGCCCCATTGTGATTGAAGTTTAAATGGACTTTCGCCGTTGGAGTAAAATTATTTAAATTTGGTTCTAAAGTCGACTACGAATAGCAATAATTAATTCTAAAGTACTAAAGATAATGTAGATTGTGATGTTAATGACAAATTGGGACCATGTAATAACGAAAATTATTATGAATCATATTGTCCTTGCATCCTAATATTAGTTTAGAGGACAATCTAGCTCATCGGATCGGATCGGAGCGAATTATTCGATAGAAGCACTTACATGATGCGTAGGACCAATCGTTTTGTGACTTTACACACTAATATATAGAGTAGTATTGGTCTTCAAATGTTTCTTAAAATTTTGATACTTATTCGTTGTTTCATCTCTCAAGCATGTAATGGGTTATGGAAAGTTTCCAAAAAATAATACACGCAGATTTTTATTATTGGAAATCTCACTTTGGCCATTGATTATTAAATTTTAGAATTTCTGTAATAGAAATGTCGCTTGGATCGTGTGTAATACACGTTTCATCTCATAAATCTGTTTCCACCATCATGGATAGTATGTTTCTGTGTATGTAAACGAAATTAGACAGGATAAAGAATTATATTAACATAACAAGCACTGTTTTATAATATTTCTACATTTGAGGCTTTTCTTCGTCCTGTTTTAACATTAACGATATTTGGTTATATTGACATGTGTCGCAGAATGCTTTAGAACAGCGAATTATTACCATGTGCAGATAATTAGTTATTCTAATAACAGTTTATGTGAATTGAGAATTATAGTGATTTTTTGATAAACTGGGATTCATTTTATTGTACCTCTCTTCCTTCATTTCACGGACCAACCGGCTCGAAGGATCAAAAATTACCTTACTATGCAATGTGTATCAATATCATAAAAAATGTGTGTCACGGAAGATCCCTTTACTCGAACTGATGAATAATACGGTATTAAAAAGTAAAATGCTGATCTAATGCAAAAAACCAAAGTAAATTCTGAACAGGGATGTCATGGATATGAAATTTCGGATCTAGATATGGATACGGATATATTAATAATATTTTACCGGTTTCCGCTACGATTATATAAAATTATTTCGGATTATCTGATTGTTTTGAATAATTTTAGTTACGTATATTAGATGATTCAGGACTTTGAAAAAAAAATCACAGAAAAAACAATAACCTTAAAAGTTAAAGTATAAAAACTGTCTAAAAATTAAGTTCACGCAGCTTAGTGTATTGGCTCGGCCGGAGAAAACCTGTTATAAAGTGTTTCATGTAGACTGCGCATATCCGAAATAATTCAAACTTTTCTATCGGATTCAGTTACGATTCCCGATATATTTTTATTCCGGATATCCGATAGTTTCGGTAATGGTTACGGAGTACCATAATATCTCTGATATTGAACATCTGTTAATACTTTGCGTTACAGTCCTGGTACAGTAGGAATACAAAAATTATGCGCATGATTTTTTCTTACAGCCTGAATTGTCACCTAGTGGTAAGTGGTCATGACCTATAACCATATGAGGCACAGTTACGATCCTAAAGGAGAGCTCTCATATCTGGTTTTAATAATTATAGTATAATTACCCGCAATAATAGAAATAACTATTATAGAGCGTAGCGAGAAATTCTCACATTAACGCCTGTTAACGTAATAATGCACCGGTGCGCTTTGACAGCTTCGTTTCCACTTTGCTTTAGTGAGGAACGCTCGGCGCTTATTGATCGTTGTATCAGTCGCTCGTCGTTAGAGGGCGCCTCGTAATTATCGTGCTAAGGAATGCTACACGCGCGCGCTACTTGTACGTGGTGATATGGAAATGGATCTGCCAGGGCTCTAGGTCTCATTCCAGCTAGGAACAATGATTCCACAGAGGTGTTACATTGTTGCAATATAAGTATTAACGATATAAAAGCGTTATATTGAGTTGCTCGCATGGTTGGGAGAATGGTTTTGAGTGTTACACTCAGTAGGGTTATTGACTGGCATCCCTCTTAGGTTTCAGATATGGTCTTAGGGTCCGATATTCAGACAAACTGCGATGGTACAAGGATGATAATAGTACCCATAAAACTAGAGCCTCTATTTTCCACCTCAAAAATCCTGCCCATAGAACTGCAGCATTCCGTGGCAAGTTGAAATGCTGTACTACGAAATGCTGGAACAACCTTCCACCTCCCTTTCCTAATATCAAAACTATAAACAATTTTAAAACAAATATAAAACCTATCTACTAAATTCCCAGTAAACACTTGAGTAACATACACAATATATATATGGATATATATAAATTTCACGCATATAATTTTTTTCCCGCACACACAAAGGGCGGGCGCACACGCACACGCACATAAACGCATACAATAGCACACCTCTACATAATTTTACCAAGGAAGGGCAATTTCATAAATACTTATAACACCCTCGATTATTTTGCACACAATGTTTATTCGTATCTGTTACTACCGTCTTACCCGTCCGTTTTTATTTCACCGCTATTTGTTTAGTATTGCTTTGTTTATCTGCTTTGTGTTTATTTATTTTTTTAATTTGGTTTTGTTTTTATTAGATATTATCGTTATTCTTATTTTGAATTACTACTATCAGTATGCTGATTGAGGTGTCCGAACTATTCGGACAAGTAAGGTTTAAACTGAAAACCAGTAGTCATGGTTCCCTATCGCTCCATGACGCAAGCTGAGTGTAATCCTTTTTCGTAAATACTATGTTAACATAATTTCTGTTTTATTTGTACACTACTGTTAATTATGAAATATTTTTTTCTTTCTTTCTTTCAATTAGTTGATTAAACCATAATTATCAATTTGAAATAATTTTATGCTTGTTTTTCATAATTTGTATTAAGAGGTTCATTATAAACTTTTAAATGCAATTTAAATTTATTCCATAAGTCAATATCGATCGAAGAAATTGATTTATTTTTAGGAAAAACAATGAAAGTAAAGGTAAAGGCGAATAAAAGAATATTTAAAATACATATCTAGTTTTATTAGTACATATCACATGTTATAAAGATGAAATTAGCGCAGCTGCAGCTCCTTACTGCTTGGTGGCTGCTTCGTGCAGTTTCTTCTGGACCTCTTCGGCCTGCTTCACGAAGTCATCGTACGCTGCCTTGATCTTAGGCGCGAGTTTCTTGTTGGTCTCTTCCATGTTAGCGGCTACTTCCTTAGCGAGCTTCTGGGTTTCCTGCATTACGAAAAATGTTTATGATTAAACTTTTACAATAATCAATTCAGCTAAGCTCAGTGTCAGAACCCTTTAGAAGTAAAAAATAAGCGATTCGACTACATCTAAAGAGTACTACTACGAAAGAGTTCGTCATGCGTATGTTACGAACGAGAATGCGCCGCGGTGCCCACTTACCATGATGTAGGCCGTATATTTGGTTGTCGGCTGTTAATATAAAAGTTGAACAGGAAAGTTCTGTACTTCCTCATTTAAATAAATATTTTTACCGTAGACTGAAAGCATTAACTAATGTTGTCGCAATTATTTACTTACCACATAAAAATTCAACACGGTAAGTGTGTCCAAGTCCATAACCAACTTCTAATTGACTAGTGTCTTGAGCGTAGTAATACGAGCTAGAGTGACTGCCTTTTCGTTATTACTAGTAAATAAGAATACGAAAAGGATAATTTACCTGTACGGTGGTTTGGACGGCGGCTTGAAGCTTGTCACGCAATGCGACAGCCTGCTGTTCTACTTCAGGGTGTGCCTTGCGGAGATCCTCAGCTGTCTTCTGGATATTGGCACGACTTGCCTCCAGCGCCTCCTTTACCTTACCGTTGGCGTCGTTTAGCTGGAAATCAAACATTGGGTTCAAAATGTTTAACTCTCTTACGTTTTACACCCAGAACTCGGGTCCAGAGGCGTGTGCAATAATATGACAAAATGTTTTGGTTAACATCTGTCAATCTATGCTAACGAAATCTTAAATTGAGGAAGAGATTACAGTTCTAAAGAGGAAATATAAAGCACAGCATTGAAATCATGAAGAGAAATTAATTGTTAACATTAATTCCATTGAGCTGATTTATCAGAAGTCGTGAATAATGAGCGATAACCATTAATTTGCCGTAGATATTTTGCTTCGAACTAACCGTGACATGGGGTCACAGATAACACAGAAAGGTGATAAAGTCATAATAGCTAATCTGCACAACTACAACATATTTATTACTCAATCACGATGATGTGGCTACCCAATACTTTTGTTATACCTCTAATATGTGCAAAGAAAGACGTTTAAACAGTAAAATTTAGTTAAAATAAAAATTTAAACGTCTTAAATTACAATACATTGAGGTGTATGTATGGAAAATAGACTTACAGCACTCTGCAGGCTCGAGGACAAAGTTGAGAGTTGCTGGAGTACGGAGTCGGAACCTTCCTTGAGCGCCTTGCTAACTTCCTGAGTGTTCTTGCTATTGACAAGAGCGTTCAGCTGCTCACTGAACGTCTTTTGGAATTCTTGGGCATGCTTCTCCAGATCTTGGAGAGCGGTGTTGGGCGCATCGCGGCGTACAAGCCGGCCAGATGCCTGCAAAGGAGATACTATAATTGCATGATCGAATCGACAGTTGAACTGGAATATTCCCGGTTCATGTTTATCGTTGCTTTGAAAAATATAAAAAGAACGTATAAATAGAATCAGTCAGGTTGAATTTTACTTTAAAACTGAATTCTTATACCTAATTTATAATTATTATAATTTCTGACGATTAGTGTGACACTAATAAAAAAAATGTAATAACTCTATCGTTACTATTGGAATTACAAAAATTATAAAGCAAATTTCATTAAATTTAAATTATATTATAATATATTTTAAGAGAAGATAA
>DWPT01000780.1:0-21650 GCA_018251895.1 Agathymus mariae mariae
CTACACACGTGCTTTTGATTGCTTAAATATACCACTTCTTCTGTCAAAGTTATTTTACTATGGCTTAAGTTCTGAAGCGTTAAAATGGTTCGATAGCTACTTTAAAAATAGGTTTCAATGTGTTGTGGTTGAAAATGGTAGCGAAAATAAGCAGTTTTCTGACAAGAAACCAATAAATAGGGGAGTTCCACGGGGTTCCATACTGGGGCCATTACTTTTTATTTTGTATAGCGCAGACGTGGTCAAGCAAATTAAATATTGCAAATATCATATATATGAAGATGATTTGCAGCTGTACATATCTTTCAAACCTTCTGAAACATGTATGGCCATTGATAAAATAAATTCGGATTTTCAACGTATCTTTGAGTGGTCGGAAAAGAACACCCTAGTATTAAATGCCCAAAAATCTAATTTTTTAATTGTTGGCACCAAAACGCAAAATAGCAGCAAGCAACCCTCAAATAGTGCTTAACTAGAAACCGATAGAAAGGGTTTTAGAAGCACGTAATTAAGGCGTATTAATGAACGAGTCCCTACTCTTCGAAAATCACGTTATAAACACAGTCAGAAACTGTTTCTATCGACTTAAGGTACTTTATACAATTGGAGACTACATAAGTTATGACTTGCGTTTGAGACTTTGCGGAACGGTGGTTCTCAGCAAACTTAATTACGCTGACACTGTCATTGGTCCCAGGCTTTTAATGCGCTCTCAAAATCTAAAACAGAGGGTACACAACGCATGCGCAAGGTACTGTTTTAACATACCGCCGCGAACGAACGTTACGTCTTACATAAACGATGCAAACATGCTGAAGACGAAGTACCGCACACAGCTCCATCTTGCGTCCTTGTTGTTTAACATTATTAAACATAAATGTCCGCCATATTTATATAATGAATTGGAATTCGTGGAACATGATTACATTACACGTAACACTAGAGCAGGTTCATACATTGTTAGTCAACAGTCCCTGAAGCATTGTTCGGCGGCTTTTCTAGGAAGCTTTAGGTATAATTCGAGCAAGTGCTGGAACAATATTCCACCTCCTTTGCGCAGTCTGAACATCTATTAAACCTACAAAAGCAAACTACACTAACATTCGAAACAACAAACGGACAATAACACATACTTACAACACACTCCCACACATTCACACACACACACACACACACACAAACACGCAGCCGTACGCACATAGGCACACACCAAATACAAATTTACTTAAAGTACTTAAGGCTTTTTCTCTAACCTCAACTGTATATGTTATTTTTATTGTAACCCTAGCACCCTCTCTGTTATATTCCTTACTTTACCAACATTTTATATGTGACTTTTGTACCTTTTGTTGCTCTGTCATTGTTTTAAGAAGTTTTAATTAAGTGATTATTAACTTTAAAGCCCAATTTCGCCACCACCCGAACTATGCGTCATAGACGGGTGCACTGAAAACCAGCGTTGCGGCTTTCGCACCACCGCAATACAACTGAGTACGTTCGTTTTTTGCATAATGCAGCATTTTTTATTGTTATTGTTTTAATTACCTTCTTTTTATAACTATTATTTTTCTCATTTGTTGCTTTATGTAGAATAAACGTCTTTCTTTCTTTCAAAACTAGCAACATCACCAGAGTGTTATCGGTAAAGCAAGAGGCGGTCACAAACACGCAACCGATGCCAGTTAAAAACATTACACGGTTGACTATGTACTGATCATGTTCTTTAGTTATTTATTATGTAGTCAAATTATATCACCATGCACGAGTGATCTAAAGTAACATCTAACTTGTAATTTAAGATTTTGATAATCCTTCAAAACAATAATACAACTTCCTTAGAGTTCATTGTCGTTATGTTAATTATTTAAAAGTTAATTTACAACAGTTGTGTGAGTCCTGTGTTCGTTTCATAAATATTACACGGTGCTACGAATGTTTAAAATTATCGGTACTGGTCATTTACACGATCATTAATCCGTGACAAGTAATCATAAAACATGCCACTCAGAATTAAATGAACAAGAATTTCAGAGTAACGATGCTGAAAACACTCTTTGTAGTTCTTGCTATTCGTGAGTGTATATTTAAACAGACTTTTTCTATATTTTTAACCGAGGTTTTCAATTCGTTTGTATTTTTACGTTTGTTAGCTTATCATTTATTAACCGATTTGTAATATTTCTTTTTTGTTTGCTTTTGGGTTTTGTACCAATTCAATCGGAAATAAAATACCATCCCAAAGGGTCAACAGTTTACCTTGTTTAAATTGAAGTTAGTTTTTTTTTGTAATAATATTTACTCGTAACATTTTCTTTTAAAACATTAAATCAATGTATCATTACTATTATTTACAGACCTCTATAAGTATAAAGTCAGAGGTGCTAAAATAGAAGTGTACGAGGAGGACGCAGATGGTTTATTCAAGACAATTTTAGGTGACGTATATAAAATTAAACATATCTACTCCATAACAAATGTAACTACAGACATTAAAGCAAATAAGACTAATATTCTGTCCAAATATGAAAAAGAAGGTGAGTTCAAAGTTTCTAACATGACAATAGAAGAATATGAAATTAAAAAATTAGAAGAGTTAGTACAATATAATGAAAATGCAATACCAAACTTTGATAAAGACGTTGACGAAATAGAATTAGTAACAAGAAGATTTACCGATATGCGTACGAAACATGCTCACGAAGTTCCTAGACCCCTACGGATACTTGAATATGATAATAGAACCCTATCTTTAATGGAACAGTTTATATACTCAACAAGAAACCGGCTTCCATTCGCCCAGTTATTAAGAAAAAAGTATAAAAATCAACTCCGATATAAAATAGGCTACTGCATGTCCTTAGTGAGAAACTTAAAACAACAGCAAATGGTTTTATATAACAGCTTTGAAAAACTTTATAAGAGAATAAATAATTATATATTTCACTTGACAGTGTACGAAAAGATATTGCGATTAGATGTCGACATAAAAGATGTAATAAAACTGATTAAAAACTTAGATAAACAACGGAGGTCGGAAGAGAACAAGGACGATATTACAACCGTCGATAGCATCATCCATTTTTCCTTTCCTGCTAGCTTACCATTGGCGGGAGTTGCGAAGGAACAAAATCGTCCCTCTCCTGCTGAAAGAGTTGGATTTAATGTTCCAAGGGCGATTGAAATTAAAGGTATAGATTATGGTTGGCGACGAATAAATTCGAAAGCTCAAAAACCAGGAAACTTTCGTAATCCTGTTAATTCTAAGCGATCTCATAATTCATCTCACTTGTGGTCTCCAAAAATCAAGACTCGTGATTCGAAATATCTTTACTTTTAATGATTATGTCCTTCTTGCCGTTGTCCGTCAACGGCGAAAATTAATATTTTGATATGATTTCTGTAACTAGAAGTTTAAATTGTTTTGTTTACAACGGATGTACTTGGCTGGGTATTTTTACAACATATGATTTCATAGACATGAAAATGAAAATTACCTAGGTATAAAATACGTGTTATGTCAAAAATAGGGTACATATGTTTAGGATTATGAGTACGATTTTATTAAAGTTTACAGTTGCCGAAGGGCCAGATTTCGCACGTAGTGAAAATTATCTCCGCAGGAGTGAAAAAGAAAGAAGAATAGGGGTAATGAAGAAGCTCAGAATAGCTCAGGATTAATAGTATAAATTGATGTAAATACAGACAGAGTGGCACATGAGTAACACTATTTTCGTTAATATATCATAGAGATGAGGAACGATGCCCCAGAGCCTAAGCAATTTTCCATTTTTGTCGCGACTGTCGACTGATAGTTGTCCGGAAAAATTAAGAGATAACAGAGTGACATGAATAAAACACGCACAAAACATATACAAAAATCTTTATCATCACTTTGTAAGCGTCAATTTTTTATAGTTTACTTCTATAAAAACATCATTAAGAAACCGGTACCATGTTCTGAATTGTTTTCAAAGAGTGTTTGAAGACTATAACCACATAGAAGACCTAGATATTAAATGTGTGCTCGCTCTGAACCTGGTATTCTTACTTTGAGAGGAAAATTGAAACCAGCAGCAAAGATTTAAGTCAATTCGACGCAGACATTTTAAGTGATGAGTCTCAAATCTGTACGTGACTTTAATAATACTAGTGTATAACCATTTAAAACTACCTACACCCCGCGAGGGAATAAAAGGCGCTTGTCTAACACTGTCAAACTCAAAGCCCCTGAACCTATGCATGGAGCTATTGAAAAAGTAGCTACGTATTCTGTTAAGAACAAAAAGACAACAGGCAACACGACCGGAAAAAAACAAAGACAATAGCTCAGCAACAAATGTTTTTCATCCATGTTCATTTATTCAGTCGTTCGAGCTGGCAACACGCCAGCAGGCCCGCAACACCAGGGCTTACGACATTCGTAATTTAAATACATTACGTTATCGCGGTGCCTCGGCCGCCTGGGTGCGTCCTTTTATGACAAGTCTTTATAAATACTCAGACAAAACAGTTCAGAACTTTTTTCTCTTCTATTTATTGACCACTTGACTACCGACTGGGTTAAGTACAATAAAAAAAAATTGAATCAAATTTATGACGCGTTATCGGCAATATATGCAATATACGGCAATCAAGCAGACTTACTAACAATTGACAACCCTACCACCAGGGCAGTTACCAATGAATAAAGAAATGACAAATCTGTTGTTGCCTACCGGCAGCTTTTTTAAAACTATTTCACTGTTTTAAATGCAAATTCACAGCTATTTCAGATAAGAACACTAGCACCACACAAAACCTATCCGGTCGAGAGTACTGTCGGGAATAAATTAATAATACTTTTAAAAGTATTAGTGGCAACTTCGCCTGAAGATCTGCAGGAAGGTCCGCAGTTTACTTACAATTGTATAACACTTTTCATTATATTTTAATAATGTATTATTATATTACACAATTATTTATGAAGAGAAAAACTGTTTTTGATTCAGCAATTTGCAGATAACAATGAGGTTACGACGACTTTTTATGTATAAAAATGCTGTGATTATGTTTGAGGTTGGCTAAATGTGCCAGCTGAATGGTTATAGATTACATCTATGAAAATGTAACGGAGTAAAAGTGATCAAACGAACTAACTTTAAATTAAGTTCTATCCTAGTTATACTTATTATTTCATCCGAAGAAATTAACATTACTACTATATTGCTATATCATTGGACAAAACAATGAAGTATGACAGATTTGTGTGTGTTTTGATGTATTTCACTATTAAGTAAAAAAACATATATTTAAATTGTCTATGATATGTTAGTTATTTAAACGAAGATCATGTCTCGACATTACTCTTATGGGTCATAGTTGTTCCATTGCTTTTAACGGTGTCTCATTCACGGTGTGATGAGTTCATCCCGTTCATCCATCGAATGCTTGAATCGGTAGTTTTCACATACATTTGAGAACTTTATAAAGAACGATCAAGTTCCTCATTTTATTTTCTTTGCCTGAAGCAAACGATAACTCAAAATCTGAGCACGAGTGCCGCCAATCATTCTCGTCGACAACGTTAACAGCATCACCAAAGCATTGCTACCCACATATATCTTACTACTGCTACTTCGCTATTGATTCTAGAGGAATCGTAGAGCTTGGTAAGCAAGTAAAAAGCCTTACCACCACTTATTAGAACATTGTACAGCAAGGTTAGCTTGGCCGCAAAAATAATTGGATTCTTTTATACTATAGATCAAAATGTGTTGAGTTTGAATCGAAGACTACTAAGCACAACGCCGACTATCAAACCAGGTCATCACTGGTTGTTTCAATGTTTAATTTTCAGACTTAACAGATTATTTATACTACCCCTAAGTATATACAATTAGCATTCGTTTATTAAAATACGTTGAATATTTCTGACTTTATACCATTAGTCTCGAGCAAAAATTAATGAGTTTATCGAAGGAGCCACGATAGAACCTCATAATATCAAAAAGAAACTTAAAATGTCTCGTGACAAATGAAATTATATTCGAAGTTGATATCTAACTGGCAAACGAATTGAAATAGTTCATTGTAATGGTAGAAATTCAAATCACGAAATGATAATTTACCGAGGTTTTTCTAATATTACCCAACACGCGTCTTTGGTTCATCACGCTGTGAAAACAGGGCATTGTAGTAAATGTCGTGTGGTATAGATCATAAGAGAAAGGCACATTTTTTAAATATTAGACTCTTGTAATATACTCGGTCTGTAGGGAAGTTTGTGAATGTTATGTGGGATGTATATACGTATATTTAATCCTCTTGGCAATTTCCGAAAACTATGTTTCCCTTTTGATAAGTCCTACAATAATTTAAAGATATTGAACGTCTAGAAGAGTGTATGGGTATTGCTTGGGAATTAGTAATTCGGGATTAATATGAATGCGTTTGTGTATATATTGGTGAGTAACAAGGTTTGCGGCTTATTTTGAATGCATAAAAAGTTTTTCGAATAGCCAATAAGAAATTTTATGGTAACAGTAACTTTGACAGTGAAGTGACAGTTGAATGGATGACCGCTAATACAAAAAATTCTTGAGGTTGGGAGCTGTACTTCAGAGGGTATTTTAAAATGTTGATCTCGTTTATTATCGTTAAATAGTAGTTGTGATGATGAAGGTTTCGAGCCACGTAATAACTTTTGATGCTTAAGTTGGCCCCTAACCCGCCCAATGTTGCGACTAATGGATTGAAGCCATTCTATATTTAGCACTTCCTGAATGCCAGTAAAAAATATTGTATACATCTTTCTATAAATTGTGTAACTAGAACTCATTTCTAGTTTTATTTCAAAGAAAGGAAAAAAATATTGAAAGTAAAAAACCTTAATAAAAAAACCTCTGAAATACCATTGCAACGTATGTTCAAACCGATCATAAATTTATAATAAATGCTCACACCCACAGCCTTGAATACTTTGTTGTAGTTGGCATGACATTAAAAATATCCAAAATCCGCGAACGACATCCGTCAAAATAAATCTGACTTGACCGGGAACCCATGCTGGATCCCGTCGCTCGGCAAGCAGAATAATTAATTTGTAATTACTGAGCGACTTCTCCAAACATGAGAATATAAAAAGTAATCAATAATTATTAAGTCACTTTCGTTTCTGACTTGAACCATACTTTAAAAACGATATTCCACACGAAACCTGTGAAAGGGCAAAACAATATTGAGTGATTAACGTATTGCCCAATGTTACCGGAACTGTCGCCTGCGGGTCGTAAATACTCCGGGTATTTAACGCATTTACCGTTATAACGCCATCAAACGATGCGTGAGCGCTTTGATGACCTGCCGATTAATAGTTGGTTTTTTGACTTCAGTTTAGGGGAAATGTCATGGTATAATTCGGTCGTTAAAGTGGCAATAAAATCTCATTGGAAACGTTATCTTGTTTTTATGGTCAGAAGTCACGATTTCACGGTGGGTTTTATAGAAAGAAAGAAAATAATTACACAATAATAATAATACCACTCTGAACTGTACTTCAACTATACAAAGTATGATATAAAGTGTCTATCTGTTTGTCTAAACGCAACAATCTCAAAAACTGTGCACGGATTTTAATGCAATTTTTATCGACAGATACAGGGATTCACGATCAAAGTTTAGGTTAGGTTCGAGTATACATGAAAAATTTTAAAAACGCCTGATAAAACTGTGTGACACTTGTTTAGAGTGTGTACAAAGTTTGTTACATAGAGAAAAGCGGGAGGGGCTTCCTAGACAAGTTCTAAATTTAATCGTTCAGTAATGAGGATTTCTTACAGTTCATGAGTACTTACGATAAGTATTATATTTATGAATCAAAGTAAAGTTACATAGTGATTTGCCGAGACGTTAAGTCAGTGAGTAAGTTTCTCTTTTATTGTTTTAAAGTTTAACGAAAAAGCAGACGAGCCACCTAATGTATTCACCGTCACCTATGCATATGTGCAACTCCAAGAGAGTCGCCAATGTATAGCTGGCTCTGAACAGGAGCTCTTTTCACACCTTTGTTGAAGAACTCCCACGTTATAGCGCCCGGGAAGACCGTCGACGGAAGTTCATTTCACAGTTTACGTACCCGTTAGGATCGATCGCAATCTAAATCTAAATGTTAACTTATCTGTTGAACGAGTAGGTCCGGGTTCTATTTTCAGCTGATACTGCAATTCGTGTGGTACATGTATATTGTTCCCGGCTCTTTTTGTGATGTCTCATTAGGGTGAATACTCTAATAGTTACACTAGGGTTAGTGAAGGAGTATGTCATCCTTTATTATTGTTATTGTCAACCTCTATTTTATTCGTGCATTCAAGACTTGAACTTGTGCATTTACTTATATGACGAAAAACTTATCGTGAGCATCTATTATTTATACGAACCCCTCCAATATATAAAGTGGGCCGAAACCATCTATCCGGATCGCTAACTTGATCAGTTGGCTTTCCCGACGTGCCTACTTATTGACAATTATATAAAATTCAAAATCATTTAACCATTTAGCTATTTTGGCGCTTATGCATGTAATTTTTTGCTTCTATGACCCATTTTGAAAAGGTAATTTAACATTTAGGAACAGATTTTCAATAGAAACTCCTCAGTACCTCTTTTACAACCACGTTTTTAATGTTGTCCAGTCTCACGTCGTTTTTGAAAACATTGATCCATAACGTTAATAGTGATAGTACTCAAAAGAAATAATAGTATTTTTTAATATTCATTTTGCACGCTTAAATCATCCTTGTGAATAAGCCTATATATAAGATTATTACGTTCAGAAAGACACTGTAAGATTTTATTTAACACTAAGCATTGAAACGCGAGGAATGCTTAGATGTCCTCAGTGTCAACCTTGACCATTAGTAACACATCAACAGCGCATCGTCGTTGCCTAGTTTGAGTTTTCTCGGTCGCAGTAAAAGTAACTTGTTAAAAATAAATACGGTTGGTTTCGTAAATTAAAAATATGGATATAGTCTCTTCCACCCTAAAAGCGTTATATCATTCGTAACACTTATGAACTTAGAAGCCATATTCAAGTTTTCTGCTCTACTATAGATTGTTGTAAAAGCCGCTGGTCTACATGACTAAAAAGGGTCACCGGAAAGTCAAAGGTCAAAAGGTCGCCCAAAAGCTTAATCTTATTGACGGCTACGTAGCGTGCTTTACAAAGTACCAAAGCTCCTATGAAATCTAGCCACTGCTAGTTATCCATCTAACTGTCGACCGTTTCCTTGACCCCTGAATCGCTGGCGACTGTGCAACAGCAAATAAAAATAACCTTGCCTCAAACACAAGTGACTAGAGTCAATATCTATAACAAGTTATGCCTCCAAAAATTTGTAAAAATATCTGCGTATGAACTTTACGGACGATTCAAACAAAATTTATTATCAATTTGACTTGAAAATATGCGATATTTGTAATTTGAAGCACAGAAAGTAAAATATTATAATATAAATAAACAACATTAGTTTAATACTATAAATTTTCCACAACGTTATCTCTGCCTAAAAGGTTTCTTTTGCTTTACAGAGTATTGCCCATATGATTCAAATTCTTCTTAAACAATTATTGGTGTTTAAAAGCATATACAATGAAGATCACATGTTGACGATTGGACGTCATATGTACAAGATCATTTGCGTACACGTCAAATAAGTACAAACATTACGCAGCGCCGACGTCGCGCGGGTGGCTAACCTCCATTTCCTGCTTATTATTATTATTAACGACCCTTATTGGATTATTTCATACTCGTTGTTTCAAATACGTAAGTTCCTACGAAGTATAAACTGATATGAATATTCTACAAGTAAATATATTACCACAAAAAATATTTTTTCACTCTTAGTGAGATATTTTTTCTTCAAATTCAAGTGGGGCGAAAACGAACGAAAAGAATATCTGTAACGATCAATTTTCCAAATCTTCTTTTCAAAATTGTCACATTATAATTCAATTGTTATTTTATACATTTGATTCGGAAACTTTTAAAATATTTTGTGCGATGATTATATATAAATATAAATACAATAAAATTACAGTTATGAACCTCGACACGATAACTATAGAAAAGCCATCCTCGTGGTTTTTAAAAGTACCTTTATATAGTGCGATGCAGACGAATAAATACGTCAGTAAATTAAAAAAAAACGCAAATATTCTAGTTAGGTAGGTACCTTTTCTGAACATCAAAGCGTGCTTGCAAAAAAAACGAAACCGCCCTTTCGTGACATGACAACGTTTTATAACCAATCCTTTCTGAACAAAAGCCCATCTTGTAAACAATTACTCAGTTATAATGGTATATTTAATACAAATTCATGTATTCAACATGACCAAGCTGGTTTTAGTAGATTCATTTGGGATATTCGTCAGCGGCGTTTATTTGTTTCAAAATGTCGCACCGTTAAATTACTGTATTAATCGTTTTAGTCCGTAATGCCTGAAGGGAATTAGAGGGATAATATATACCTCTGTTTTGCTGTTTCATAACGGGAATTTATTTTTCAACTTGTGTGCGTGTTTATGAGGGCAACTCCTCGTTATGAAAATGGGAGACGTTTTGTTAAACAGTTTGCCAATAAACTTGCAGCTAAACTTCGAAATACATTCATGAATCTAATTGTTTGCCTCTCTACCGTTTTGATAAGGTAACTTTACATTGAAACGAAGAAACGGTGAAAGGGAATTCCCAGTAAAATCTTTTAATCAACATATATGACAATAACAAAATAAGTGTTAACTCGTGTCAAAACATTGTGCCTCTATTATTTCAAGGCGTTCATGTTTTATAGTGGTGGTCAATTGTTGAAATGCACCCGTGTTCATATGCTTTTATTTCACGACGAGACAAACGTGCGTTGTCACTGTTTGCCACTACTGCACCCATGCGGGGAGATAATTACAAAAGGAAACCCTGTTTCAGACGTCACGTGAGCATCAACATAGAGATAAGTGACTTAATGACGGACGTACGAAAATCTTTGCCGTACTAATTCACTAAGTCCATAAAGCTTTGCCTAAAACAGTAATAACATAGTAATATAACGTAATAACAGAATTATATTTCGCAGTTAGTATGATTGGAAGTTCAAACATCGTTGCCGTTGCTTTAAGCAGTTTTGTTAATTACTGAATCGCTTCCCTGTTCATAAACTTGTGTCACTTATTTTCACATTGACACCGCGAAAGAATTATTAACCTTTTTATCGCGCGGTGTTATAAAATTTATTACTACCATAAATTAAAAATACCTTGAAAATCTTTTGAAAGTTCCTTTTCATTAAATGGAAGAATATTAGCATAATGCTATCTAATGCATATGCATATTAGCTTAACGTTCACCTAGAGATAGAAATCCGCTTAATAAAAATGCGGCTTATAAATTTAACCAACTTTGTTCTTAATTATGTTAACATTTTAGTAACATACATATAGTGCATATGGCGAACTCCGGCGAGCATGCCAGTTAGTATCTCTGTACAAATTCAACAAATTTTTCGATCTCCTAATTCCTCTGTCACGGAAAATAAACTAATAAATTGGACAATAAGTTTAAACTACTCGGAATTTGGCTAGTTAACGATGATTATGGGGAAACAGCACACATGTTAAGGAATAAAATACAACATTTTGTTCGTTCAAATAAAAAATAATTGAAGCTATGCACTAACGAAAGAGCAAACGTAAGATATGACCACTATGATAGTTTGACTGTTTTATGCCAAAAGTGGTAATTTACATTCGATAATTTTAACCCTTTCAAATTGTATGTTGATACATTTTTACTGTTTGTCTTAAAAAGTAAAAATGTATCTGTAAGTAGTGGCTGGAGTCCAATTTGATACTAATAACAGATAAGGGCACGTCGTGGAATGCCATCTAAACAATTTCTCTTCCAACATGCTTAGTTGGAGCTAAAGATATTTCGCAACAACTGAGACAAACAGTCAGATCTGAGTTTATAACATAGCCGTTCCCTTTTATATCTACAATTACTTTTTTGTTTTCTTATCATAAAAGGAAACCCAACCCGACTCTCATCACGTTTGGCAAACAAAGAGTTGAATCACCAAAATGATTTCAAAGCTCCCTTAATACCTGTATACATTTTATATATTTCTGAACTGAAACACGTTCAAAGCATTTCAAGGTTAATTGTAGAAAGAAAGAGGTGGTAGTTAGGCAAAAAATAGGTCGGATGGGTCAGCGCCATAGTATTTTATAACTAAGGGAAATAGGAACATGAAACTTTGGGTTGGACTGAAGAATAATTCTATTAACAATTCAACACATAACCCACATGTACGAGTCGCGGATCTATCAGCCTTTCATATTCTGATTAACTTTAATGTAGGCATTATTGAAGCATCTGTAATACTGACTCACGCGACCGCTGTACTTCGTGTTCGAATAATAAGAATTTTTAAATAAATTCCTCACGTTAACACGTTATGAAAATGTTTCATTGTCAAGAACTCACTTCATCTCTAATTTCTATTAATTTATAAGTCCACATTAAATATTTAAGTTCTCGTGTTCGCTCGCTACTATATGGTTTATGGTATTGTTAGTTTAGAAACCTTCAATCGTGGACATGTACTTTTACGATTTTGTTGGAACTTTCATATTTTGCTATGTAATTGCAGTCTGTTTTAGTAATAAAGCAGTGACGGTGCCGAATTTATACCTTGGCTTTGTTATCAATGCACAGATTAAAATCATATTTTTAAAATTTCAATAGTATTACTGTATTTTCGGAAGCCACTGAACTAAGTTACTTGGTACTCGACAAATTTGTAACTTACCTCGTGAGTCTATCAAAGATTCTTTTTATCCTAAGAAATTAATATTTTCCCACGAAATATAAAATAAAAATTTGTGTGGATTTTTTAAAATAAAGTTTGGACAATTCTCTATGGACTAATATTTAAAAAAACTTATGAAATATAAGCTGATAAAATTTTGCATAACCAGCATCCATCCTTTTGTTGACGTGACGAATACAAATTGATATAATTGTTTTAATTAGGTAGAAATCAAAGGTATAATTTTTTTTTTATTCATATTTCGACGTCAATTACTTTGCCGTCATTCATTATTTATGATCCACTCAAGTCATCCAGCACAATATACGTACAAAAATAAAATCACGGCAAATAGCTAAAGTGAAAAATATTACCTAAACCGTGACGCAAGTTATCCACGGTCTCGCACCGTTAAGCCGATAAAGACCCCAATCGGCTCGCTAAATCCCGTTTGATTGATGAGAAAAAGACCGTGAGCGCTCTCTTGTAAAACTCCAGCTTAAATATCCCTGTAACTTGTAAAAGACACTCCGAAAACATCCATTTCATTATGTTACGTAACAAAAACTTATACAAATATTCGTCTTGGCTGAAGTTCAAAGTGCATTTAATTTTCCTTAAATAATGGCGAATGTTCAAAACTATATCGGATGACCTCTAGACCAGTTAAACGGTGTATAGGAGCTTTCAATTTCTGTATTGATGACTTTAAAAAGAGGTTGAATTTGAAGGGTGAAGACCATATATTATAGTTAAGTATACGTACATATTTAAGACATTTAATATACGTTCAGGTGCATCAGGTACGCATCAGGTGTAAACGCAACGCTACGTTGATACTGATCGAAGAATTAAAATATTTTGTAGTATTTGTAAAAGTCTAACGATAATCTATACAATATATGAATTTTATATTTTATGTTATATATGGAGTGAAATTTGTTCATATCAGAAAGCTAATAAAATGCGGGGTAACATTTCGAAATGCAGCTTGAGTAAACTCAAGATCTGGGGTAGAATTTTGCATGCAACTCAAATTTTCCGAATCCAATGGTATATTTTTACAGCATCTCCGAGTCCAGGATACTGAACACTTGTTCAAATTCAAAAAAAAGATACAGTGATTGTTTAACCGAATTTAGCCAGCATTTGCTAATTTCAAAGCGTAGATAGAAACCGCCCGGCTTTGGATGTGTTTAAATTATTTATCTCACATTTCACAGTACAAATTACATTTAAGTTCGTTCGGAGCGCTCCCAGCTTGGCTGGCGTAGCTCCAAATGAGGGGTAATGATGACACAACTTAGTGTGCACAACGGTTTGCCCAACTACATTGAAATACATGTGAATGAAACCACTATATTGGATTAAATGCTTTGTTATAGATTCGGGTTATATTCAACGGCAATTATGTTAAACCGGCATATGTTCTTCAATTCTAAACTTTAGGTCATGACGCACCCTGTTGAACAGACGAAGCGATGGCCCCAAGTCCCTTTGGTGGTCGCTGGGCTCTCTACCACCTGACATAATCCCAATTGTACTCATATATGCTCGTAAGATTCTTTAACTGTTTAGTTAACTAACACCTTCCTAGGTTTCGATTGTACTGTCGGAGTGTCAGACAGCTAATGGTTCATTATGTGCCTCAGAGGGTCTCTACATGTTGGGCCTGTGTCCCTACTTAAACCTGCAAATTACCGAGTTCATATACGTCTTTAGCCAGTGAACGTTAACTAGATATGTAAATATACATAATCATCAGTATCAAATAAGTAAGGCAACAAAAATATGGATTGATGTGGGGTTGCGGATGGTGTGACTGTATACAACGCTGATGTGAAGATGATGATGAATGAGTGTATATAATTTTGTTGAACTTAAATTAAAATCTTCGATATTAATGGTCCCCGTAGCCTACTTGGTTGTGACCAAGCCTGCCGAACGAATGTTCGATTCCCGGTCGAAGCAGACAGGACAAATATTTTTTCTCGCGTCATGGGTGTTTGAATGACATATTTGTGTACGTTCAGCAGATAGATAGATGAAAAGTTATATGGAATTCTCAGATGTTTCTTTACTCAAAAACCTTTGCAAAGTGGAACGTCGCAGGATTCAGTCTAGGTCTCCCACACATGACACCGCACTATCACTGCTTGTAAGTTCCATAAAGGTAGGTTCTGATTTTTCGAAACTTTTGTACGAAATACTAAAGGTGAAGATGTTAAAAACTTTTATTGCTTGAACCATCACAAATTGAACACATGATATTTATACATTGTATCTTCTCTGCTGAACCTACAGCATACTGCACTCCGCTGCTGCAGTACGATTTTCTTTTAGTTAGTGCCCAACCGGAGTGTCGAACGTCCTTGCGTTGATTACAGGTCTTTGATAAAGCTTAACGACTGCCATCTAACGATCATAGCCAGGACCGCGGATTTGAAATCTTCGTAGCACACAAGGGTTTAACAAATTTCATTACTAACAGTCACTCTTCCAGTACCGTCTACGTACGAAGTTACTTAACTAGGTCGTAAAACTAACAGTTACATTCACCGATTATAGATAAGAGACCGCTAGAAGTCTACGAATCTTAGCACGAAGTATCTCATATGTCGCTATAAATGACAGAGATGGCTGCCAGACTGTGAGCTGAAACTTTTTGAGTCGCTTTTATGTTCCACAATCAGCTTACGTTAAAAAGTTTTATACGTGATGAAATCTGAACCAACGCTTACAATTTCTCAAATTTATCTATTTAGATCTTAGAATATGCACTCTGTGAAAATTAGTTTTGGAACAATACGCGCGTTATGTGTAAATTTACATTGTATAAATCTACATTATTTTAGATTTAGTAAGATATGCAATAAATAAAATATCCTCATTTATTTTAGTTCCTAACCTCTTGTTGCAGTTAAGTACAGAGTATAAATTGCTGAAATAAAATATATTATAGACTGATCATCAATAAAAATACTTGGTAGTAACGCCATCATGAGAAAACAAAAGTGATATATCTTGATCATCAGATAAATATAAAATCTAATGTCTTTTAACTTTATCGAAATTTGCAATTATTCTATATTCATTTGACTTGCAGGGCTAGATTATAACAAAACTGATAAAGATTCGTCCCTAGCACACCCTCGGCCAAAATGTTTGTATGACTGTCTTCTGATACTTATGTATTTTGTCTCCTTTGTACATGTTGTGTTGTATAACAATAACACTTAATTCGGTTACTCGGTCAAAACACAGTTCGCTATTACTGTCTTATACGAATACTAGCGACCAACTTGTCAACGTCAACACATATGCATAAAGAACATCATCGCGTCATCGTATTGTTAGACGACTCGCAAAAGAATTGAGGTACCCTTTTGGTATGTAGGTATCTTATACTAATTGCACTGTTTATTAAGTATAATATCAATAAATTTTTCAAAACTCTTATATTACCTGTAGTATTTTATGCCTCAAGAATACATCGATACTCCACTTTGAGTATTGATTATATTATATTGCTCCGGGAAATGAAAATCACGTACACGGATGTTTCAGTTTCCTTGGGCAATTCAATAAAACTGCAATTTGAAAGGTAATGCCTTTAAAGAGTCGTTACCTACAATAGAGCCATAGAATTGATTGAAGTGGAACCTCCCCATCAACTGTTATTACTTGTCATGAAAATACAGGAAATGCTATTTTAGGGGCGTGTGTGTGTACTTGCTTACGTCTACGCTCACCCCTCAGAAGTAGAACAGACGTCATATAGGTATGTAGGGTAGTTTTAGGGTTTCGTGGTTTATCATTCAACACAGGGTTGTCAGCATATTTCTTTTACTACGTTCGTGATGCACCCTGCTGAACAAAGGACCAAATGACTTGAAATTCTGTTAGAAATCGCTAAACTTAACATCCATGCCATATCATAGAAGAACCATATTATTTATTTTCTCGCGGCAACAGATAAATTTCCAAACATAAAAAGTATCCTAAAAAGAACCCATAATAAAAGGTACTAAAATGGCAAATAATATCTAAATCTGTTTAGTGGTTTTACTGTGATACGGACAGACAAAAACTCCAATAAATATATTTTGCCTTCTGTATCGATGGCAAAGTCTACATACATTAAAATTACAGAAAAAATTTAAATATAATGTTGATATCAAGCTCACTGCTCAAAATACACCTCTCGTTATCAGCGCCCTGTTAACCCTGGGCCTGAGCCCTTTGAATCTAACGATTTATTGCATTTTTTTCTAGTCATCGACTCAAGGTTGGGGGCAACTTGCGTTTCTTTAACAAGGACGTGGGCGTCATTCGAAGATTTTTCTTTCTTGTCGGTTATTCATCTTTCGAACGGTGTGATTATAAAAAGTGTACGTAAAAATAATACATATATATAAATCTATAAACACATATTAAATTAGAGGAAGAGTCCTAATTAAAAAATGACGGCAGTACTTTTTCAAAGTAAACAATATGTTGGATTCTTCTGGGAAGATCTCAAAGGAAATTTACTGAATTGTAGCGTACATTCCAAAAAATATACCATTACTGAATCTCTTTTTTACTTTTTAAATTTCATTCTATGCAAAACTGTATAATGTCAAAGCTATTCTCGCCGGCAATATCCACTGAGAGCAGTAACATTTAAAGCGGACCGTTGTTAACTGCTATTTTTGGATGCAGGCCAATAGCGAAGACTTCAGAATGCTTGTTTAACTGAGTATTTGGCACAGCCCTGAATTTGGGTGTAAGAAGTGGAAAATGTAAATGCGACAAAACTTAAATTTGTGCTATGAATACCAAAGAGGAAAATTGATGAGAAATTTCGAAATGCGTTGTCCGTAGGAGTTTTGTCAATTGCTTATCGATTATATTAACATTAGAATTTTGGGATTATTATACAGAACTCCCAAGTTTTAAATCTGTTGCGCTGTAGTGTTTCCTTTCTGTAACGATATGATGTTGCAATGTTCCGAAGACATCAAAGGAAGAAATAGAGATCAAAATGTTTACCCAATCTGCCACAGGAGACTGGAGAAAAAAATATGACTTCCCTTTTCCTATATGTTTATTATCCACATTTCGTTCGGTAATTTCCTGCTGAATTCTCATTTATTTCCCGTCATGGACCCAATACCATGATATTTATTATTACCGTTGACATAAGGACATGGACAATGGACTCTAGACAGCAAAAAATTGAGTGTTAGTGTTTGAACATATTTTGAATGATTTGATCAAAATCGATTCTAATATCCATGTGTTATCTTATTTGCAATTCTTGTCTATAACTTACAAATTAACGTTACAGTGTTAGCATGTGCATGACAGGATCTATTCGGAAACATATCACAAGTACCTGTATGCTCTCTCGGAAATGTTCAGAGTACCCGTAGAAAAATTAATATTAACAAGTCATTCTAATAAATAGTTAAAAATATATTTGAAGCAACTTCAAAAAGAAAACCTACAAAATCGTAGTAATCGCGAAGATTAATTTAAATAAAATGTCACTATATGCACTACATACTGAAACGTTTAAAATAGTTGTATTGATAGACGTTAACAGATGTTTGTTTGAACAAGCAAGCAGTTATAGACCAGCGTATGAAACATGTTTGTGACAGATTTGGTGTTAAAGATGTACGTACATATTAGAAAGAGAGGCAATGCTGTCATCAACCAATTGGGTGGCTTGCGTTTTTGCCGGCAATATAAAATATGTGGAAAATAATTTTTAGATTGTGATTCCATCAGTCGCACTGCGTACTTGGTTGCTTCAATATAAACGAAGAAGTCGTTAACAAAGCAACAATGTTAAGTGCAACCGATCATCGCGTCCTGTCGGCGCCACCGGCGCCGCGGCGATTGCGGGTAGAGTGTTGCCTATAGATAAATAAAGCTGGGTATTTAAATGTAATTTTGTTTGAATGACAAAATAGTTTTGAAATACAACACTCAATTAAATAATTAACGCAGGTTAGTAGTGACACAATGGAGTGTTTGTTAAGAAACCGGTTAAATATATTTCATTTAGAATAAATACAGAAACGTGTTAGTAATATTTAATTATTTTACTTAGTGAAGTACACATTTTAAAATAAACATTTTTGCTTCTTTAACACAATTTATACGATAAATTTACAATACAGATCTAAAGAAAATATTTAAAATAATACTTCAACAAATATTAAGTTAAGCAAACGACTCAAAAAAATTTAATTTTTTTTTATCACAAGAATTAAATAGAACACGGTTTTTTATATACATCATATATTTATATTATTAATTTCAAGTATTTATTTACAAAATCTTATTAAAATATTGTAATAAAATTATCTCTGTGCTCGCCCTTCTAAATCAATAAGGATCAAACCGTCTTTCTTAACAGGATCAACTGAAGCTCGTAATTCTTGCGGTATGAAATCAGGATTAACCATATCCTCACTTACTGGCACATAAGCTGTATATTCTTCTCCTCTTCTGGAGCTTTGCAATTCTTCATTACCAAGCAGTTCACTTATTTTCGATAGCACAATATTTGTAATTCGTATCTTTTCCTCTGAAGCGTTTAAATCATTGATATTTGTTACATCGTAGTTACTGTTAACATTGATACCTTCTATTCCAACTTGAAACTCTCTCTCGATTTCGTCGTTTTTATTAATGACTTTAACTGGAATCTTAGCACCATCATTGTCAAAATATGGTTTTGCTTCAAATTTTAAACCATCCTTATATTTTTCAGCATTCAAATCTTTTTTCGCACTAGAATCCCCTTCGAAATTATTACGCGCTTCGTGTATATCTAAATTTAAAGGCATAATTTCAGTATTGAAGTCTAAGTACTTTACACGGATGATCTTTGCATCTTTACAGCCACACAAAACACTTATTAACACTGAAAACGCTATGTGCATATTCATTTTGAACTAAATATCTATTTTATATCCTGATAAGGCGCAGCAGTTTAAGATTAAGAGCATAGGTAGAATACTGTGTTCTAGATCAACGTAATCAAGGCAGTGTACGGGCGTGCTAGCGTAACGAGGTATGCGATATCGTTTGAATTAAATCACCGAGATAAGCCGCGTCCATGATGATAAATCATCAGTTTTCTTCAAAGAATATTACATGAAATTGTTAAAGATGAGAATATTAGGAATGTATATATTTTTCCGGAGACTAATCGAAACTATGCAATTGTTATTAAATTATGTAATTGTTACGTGTAATGTAATTAATACAGGAATTTAATTATTTGTTTTTTAATATTTGTTACATTGACAAGCGTGAACGGTGCATCTTTTTTATTAATTCCTATCCGATATCTTTATGGTTCTATAAGTTCCTTATATTTTGGCAGTTAACGTATTGCTGCCAATGGTAATCAAATCGAAAGACATTGCTTTTTGATTTCACAAGGAATTATTGACATCCCTCTAGTTTGTCATGTTTTTGTGTATTTCAAATATTTGTCTATGTAATATGTGGATTATTTTCTAATCTTTAATATCTTCTTAAAATCTAGAACAATATCAAAATAAATCTTTGAGTAGCAATTAATTCTAATTAATACTTTCTTCTTCGGCATTGTCGACATATTTTTGGTGGCAAAGAAAGGTATAATTCTTCTTTCGTATAATCATGTAAACACCGAAAACGTAGACTTCATTCGTGCCCCACAAAAATACTTCTTATTGAAAATATTTAGTAACGAACAGAGAAATTAAGAAATTCGTTTCGTAATAAGCGAATAATTTTTCCTTTTCAACTCTACAGCATTCTTTGGCAGCATACCAAACGATAAATTTACTGTCCAGCTGTATACTTCAATCTTATCTATTTTATGAAGTTCATTAACTTTATTTCTATAAGTGAAGCTTTCAAATATACAAAGAAAAGCTGTTGTCTTGAAGAAAAATGTAATAAGTATATTATAAATCAATTCAGAGTAAAATTAAATAAAGCATAAAACAAACTAAACTAGTTGATATCACTTCACGAACTCGGGAACCGATGTTTTGAACACTTGATGCACTCCTCGTCTTGTGTAAGATGTCCATTATTGAATATTCTGTGATGATTTGTTTAAGGTGGAAAAAAATATTATATTGTTAGTTAAGCCTTGCGTGCTGGACATGGATTGTAAATACGTTCTTTGATCGATTAATTTAAGTGATATATTAATATTTATCTTCACGTTTTGAGCTCTTGCGATATCCTGATTATACGAATATATGACCAAGCCTCCCGTACTGCAGAAAACTTTTATGCGTACTGCGTCCTCTTACATATAGGATTCTATGGCACCCAACCATTTTTTGTCTGATAATACACAAAAATTGTACATCTGTTCAATGCAATGTCTTTAGTCTAGTAAAGCGCCTGGTACAAAAACTTGTCAATGCAATATTGTGTGTGAGTGTGTAATTGTAAGATGTACCTCTAACTTTTGTTCATCATCACAACATAGATGGCGTCAGTTTCTTTCAGAATAAGTAAAATTAAGGCTATCGACGAAGTGCGGTATGGTGATCTTCAGAATTCTGAGTTCATGTTTCTTCAATATCTTTCGTTCACCGAAGCAAGTGATAAAACAAATATACAAAAAGTAGAGTATGTCAAATAAGGATGATGCTCAATTTATTAACATTCAAATTATATATATCCTTCAAGAATTTTTACTTCTGAAAAAAAAAATTAAACCCTGCCGTAACATCAAAAAGGTTTGCCCTGTCCCCATTTAAAACCGTCACTGGGCCCTCCCTTCGCCAGGGG
>DWPT01000781.1:0-21648 GCA_018251895.1 Agathymus mariae mariae
TTGGTTATGATCACGTGGTACAAAAATCAATTTACAATCATTTTTAATTATGCAATGAATTTAGTCTTTGATCTAGAATCTAGATTAATAATAATTATGAGTTACGATAATTTTTATAAACTTAAATCAATTGATAACTATATCCTTAAAAATTCAATGATTTGATAAACAGTTATAGAATAACACATTTGACTTGTGTTTGACACGTCATGTGGAAGCTTGCTAAGGCTTTGGCGCCGATATATATATTAATAAAACATATGTTTTTTTCGTACAAAGATAGGATTACTTCGTAGGATGTTCAGAATAATTCTCTGCACGATACCGGCCTTCAATGTATATCTCACCAAAATACCGCCCAACCGTTACGTAATTCTTCAAAGCTTATAAAATTCTTTACGGCTCGTTACATTGAAACGTATTTAAGGAACTTTTAAAGATTTTGGATCAATCAATTTCTTATTGGAGTAAGTAATTTAGAGTGCCGTCAACCTTAATGGTGACTGTCTTTATGGGCCTTTTGAAAAAAATGGTTAATACCAGTTAATAAATATACGATTAAAAATTGTTTTTATTTGAAAATTAAAATTATAATGATATTATTATCATGTGTTTACAAAACTATTTCCCTTGTGAAATATTCATTACCATTACAACAATAACATGTACTAAATTTTTAAACAAAATGCAATAATTGTTTCCTTACAGATGTCATTTCACCTACACATATGTGTGCACGTATTAATGTAAAAGAATGTTTGTAATTATTTTCCACCTACTTCGAGATGTTCAAATTGTCAAAAATTTTGCTCATCTAGTACCTAAATGCGGAAAATAATTAATTTGAAATCTGTCTTCTAATATTCGCAGGCTATATAATAATGATAACAATATAACGCATGTTTTACTCGTCACAACAAAGCTGTCGCAATGGTTTCTCGATATTTCAAAATTAAATTTTAACTTCATAGCCTGGAATACAAGAAAAGCGTGTTTTTAACTCGTATTTTAACTACTAATGAAATTGGCCTTGATCAATATCAAAGTCACTTAAAAATATTACATTTTTTTTTTAATTTTTAACTAGAACAGTAAATTTATATATATATATATATATATATATATATGTATACAATATAGTTAACAAGGTTTTTTTTATTTTTTTTCATCTATTTGGATTTCATCAGTTTTATTCATTCAGGCATCATCATATCACAAGGCAACACCGATCCAGTACTGATCAAAGTACTAATCTTCTGCTTCCCATATTCAATTACTTCTACCGCACTACGCAAAACTTGCGCCATCTAATGACGACCCACACTGTTGGACTTATGGCAAATGTGACCGGCTGACTTGTTTGTGTTTATTCCGTTCGGAATTTGCTCCGCGGTACAGGAGCAGATCAAGCATAGCTCACTGATCAATTTTCAAGCTGTGGACAAGCCCCATAATCAGCGAGTCTTGACAACAAAGGTGTATGGTATTTGTAAACATTTTACATTGTTATAAAAAAAATACCGACTTAGCGTTACCGCATCACAGGATAAACTTCCAGAGATTTTTAATTCAAATAAATGATTGATGAATTCAAATAAATGGATCATAAACGTCGTTAGGTGCAAACGATGGCGTCAAAAAGCGTTCCAGTTTTAAGGCCCCAGTTTCAGTAGACCGAGTTTCCGACGGATATTAGCCAACGATTCGAGACGACCGCACCCGGGTATTTTTACTGATAAATTATCTAGATCGCTTTTGCAGTGGCATAGGATAATGAAGAAGCTAACTAATGGATAACTCCAAGAAGAGAATTGGTTTGTTTTTGTAAAACGTACAATTTTTAATTATCACTAATGTATTTTTAAATATAATTTTATTGTGTCTGCTTTTCAATGAATCGAGTTTAACTACACAGTTACAAAGTACAACAATATTGTGCTTTAATAGATTTTGATTCAGGATTTAGATTAGTTGTTATTATATTGTCACGAAGTGACACAATTCAGCCACGAGTGCAACTTATTTATCTAGGCATTGATAAACTACGATTTGTGTTCATTTTATCGGATCCGGATAAACTATTTACATTTGCTTCATCGTCATTCACATCTTCTTTCTAGATTGTGTATACACAGTAGCGCAGGAGTAAAGCCGAAGTAAAACTATTGTTCGAATGAATTCCCCCATCACCATTCCTCCATCGAACAACTCGACGAAAGGCAGGTATCCACCCTTTCGTAGTGAAAGTACCACCTGCACTAATAACCTGTCCTCGTCGGTGTTCCCGGTTACATACCATGTGGGAGTCTTCAAGAGGAGATTGAATAGGCTGTTATAAGTTAGTGCGTTCAACATCTTAAAAAAAATATATCGAAATGATTTTTATATAATTTTTATGCGTTAGCCTTGCCTATTAGATTGTGACCACTACATTAATAGATTTTAATTCGGCTAGCAAGAGCTAGCTACATAAACATTATCTCGTTCCTCAAGAAAAGCATTTGGTACTTGTGGTCTTTCAAAATTGCCAGGTGTCTGTCTTATTTTAGGCATAGTTAATGGAAAAAAATGTGGTATTTGATTCAAGTTGGTAACCAACTCTCCGTACGGAGTTCAATTCGAAATGATCAATAAACTCTTTCGTGGGTGTAAGCCGCCTATCACAGCTGACACAGCTGTCCCTATACTTTTGTGTTCCGGAAAATGGAGTGACTCGTGAAATCATATTATTGGGCTTTGAAAAACAAATTCTATAATTGAGAATAATATTTGAGCTTAAACAATTTTCAGCCATATCTTGACAGGATAAATGACCTAATAATATTATGAAATATTAACAATTGATAAAATTATTGTTTGGAATTAAATAGTATCTCAGTTACTAAATTTGCTATAATATTTGGAGTAGGCTTTAATATCTTTTTGCTCGATTTCTCTACTAGGCAAGAAACAACTGAACTAAACTGACAAATACAAAGACCGGTAGATGTATACATACAATAATTGGACTTTGAGTTGACGCCCCTAGTGATGTAGAAAACCGTCTAGGAGGTGACTTTTAATTATTTTTTTTCTAAAATGTGACTAATCTTCATGAAAATCGCTTTAATAAAATTTAATGTGCTGTAAAACCATCTTTTGGTGAAGTATAGCGAAGTTTAAAACTATAAAAAAAAATCATCATCATAAAAAAATATATATTAGTTAAATTTTATGGGTGACCGAAGTGAAAATCTATTTATCCCAAATATAATACTAACATTCAATTTATAACCCAATGTTACTATAAATTGCACGACTATTTCAACTCAAGGCATTTCTTCCACTTTAATCTATAACTTAATGAATCATGAAACAGTTTCGAAGCGTAACGTTGCATGAGAACCGCAAATTAAAGTTAAAGGCGTCGATTGGACGGTATTTTCCTATAAAGCGGCGGTTTCTGGCCAGCCGGGTTAGAATCATTAATCACTTAAATATCGTATATAATTGGTTGAAAAACTGTCTACATAAAAGCAAAAGATACGTTCGTGTGACGCATTTCAGTTCATGGACGATATATTTCCGCCCACACTAGCCATGAATCAAATTCTATAGCGACATTTTAGGTACAAATATTTTGTGAATAAGAAATTTATTGATAAATATAACCCTTTTGTTAGTAAGATACACAATATTTGCCGTATTGGGGCGGCCTAGAATACTCCCCTACTCCCCCCAATTCCATGCTGGTAGAACAGGGTTCGCGTAAGGATTATATTATCAGTATTAATATTAAGTCATTACTACTACATTGTTACTAGTATTATTATCTTTCCGTGAAGCCTGTCTGGCTAGCTACCACCCTCCTGCTTGAGTTAGCCGCCAAACGACTGGTCGTATTCCGGCTGGGGCTTGAGACCCAATACTATCTTTTCTTCTTTCTTTTCATTACTTGGCCGACAACGCATGAGTGATACCTTTAGACTTACTGATGTTCAGGACGAGGAAGACATCTTACAGATGGCTTGTCTGCTCGTTTGTCGGCCATTAATATAAAAAAAGTTAAGCTTTATTTAACTCGTAATAGCAACCTTTACATTTTTAGTCCTTAGACTCACGTGGTGATACTAAACGGAATCTTTAGAGATTAACAGGATCACCACAAAGTGGGCCGCTTAACACATGTCGCCAAACAAAGAATACAATATTGTGTATATGCGTGCCAATTATTATCAGCAAAATGTGTCGATGTGTGTGTGTAGACAGTAATCTCTTCTCTTTTAAAAAGACCAATAAACATTATTATATTAATTTCAAAATGTATTATTCATTAAATTCTAAAATGGTGACCGTATCTGCTTGGTGTTCTCCTAATTGAATCAAAAGTATCATCAGTACTGTCATTGGGGTGATCTAAAACATAAACCGCTCTCATGCCAGAAGCATGAAATAGCATTGAAAAAAATGTTTGTCGATGACGCTGATGACGCCCTTATAGACATTCCACAAATTTATTCTGGATAAGCTTTGAGGTGTAAGAAAATCCTTTCATCCTTGTGTTCAAGACACCCTATCTCGAAATTAATTCTGCTGAACAACGTACGACCCAATCGCGTTTGATCCCCTACTTTGGAAGTCGCTAGACTCCTCTTAATCCAGATGGTACTTACAAATGGGCGTCAGACTTTTTTGAATTACCAATCTTGGTGCAAAAAATCTAATGTTTCGGTTGCAATGCTAGAGAGACAGAAAGGAAACAGGTATACCGACTTCTTCTAGATCGGCAATGCATTGATGACGGGTCATGTGTACCGTTGTCCATGGGCGGTTGTCACCACTTACCGTCTCATGCCCTGTTTGCTGGCTGTTACAAAAAAACAATATTTGGTAAATCCGCTATACAAGTACATCCTCAGTTGTTAACACAGCAAATTGATCATTATGTATAATGCCATCACACACAAGACCCTTTCATTTTCCTTTGTCACTATCACCATACTTACGCTAAGCCTTTCTTTGCTCGGTGAAAAGGTGCAATTTTGTAAGCTTATCATGTGGATTGATGGTTCTATTAAATTCATCTTCCTACGAACTTTATAATTATAAGTTAGTATATTAAATATACAAATAAATTATATTATTAATTATGACTAAAAATCGACAACTCTAACTCGGTAGACAGTGAACCATCCTCAAGGGCAACATACAAGTGCCGGATTTGGTACCCAACTAAGACAAAAATAATGTTGAATATAAACATTTTTCTTGCAGGTCTTGAATGTGCGTGATGTCTATAATATAATAAAATAAATTCAAGTCGAGAATCTGTGTTTGTATATGTTTATTTATATAAACAAGGTTAAATTAAGACAGGATAGTATGAGTGATTAGATATTTTGATATTGTGAATATTTATGACATTTAATTGCCGTAGTCATGTAGGACGTACATATATACCTAAAAACACTTTTAATTGGCGGATTATTATTACCTTGTTGTGCCTCGAGTTTTACCAAGTTTTGGAACAAAAAATGTCGCTAAGTAACATAATTATAGCTAGGTTTCATTTCAAACCCTTGCAAAATATTTTTTGCACGTAATCGCTGGTGATGCAAGTGCAACGCCGAGAAAGAAACTGAATAAATGTGTATCACATGTACGTGAGTTTATTGGAGTACCTACAGTAATTTTGTACGACAAAAACTAGTAATCACGTTATAATTTTGACCCTTTTAATTGGCCCTGATTTTTTTATTAGTCTTTATTTATTAGTCTATCTTTATTAGTCTCATAGTGTATGCTATGTATATTCATGATGCATAGAAACATTGTATCTCAGAAGATGCCATGAATTTTAGTGTAGTATATCCCAGACAGTATGAGTTTATCAGTATCAGTTTATCAGTATATAATTTTATTTATCTGTGGACTTGGTTGAGTAGGTACCTAAAACTCAATAGCAGGACTAGGGCTGTTAATATAAATAAGCAACGCAGACAAAGTAGTATAATATAGTGATGAAAATACAAAGATGAAGTTTTTTTTTTTCTTCAAAATATGAATCAAGCACATTTCTCAACAAAATTTTACTTCAACTAAAATCAAAAAATACAATTTAAAGCACCACAATAGGCTAATAATATTGTCTACAATATAGTAAGGTAGAGCAAAATATAAATAAGTCTAGAAAACTTAATGTTATTACTACGTTGAAATGAAATAAGGTGTATTTGTTTTACATTTCCTTTGGAGGATCGTCATAAAACCAAAATGTGTCGCATAATTAACTTTTATTACCATAAAAAGGTTTATTCATATGTATATGTATAACTACAAGTGTATAATGCAGCTTTTAGAAGGTGAGTATTTGAATAATTTGTTGTAGTTTATTGTATTACAAACTTAATATTGTAGACCATTTTAAGGTTCGTTGAATTGCCTTTAGCGTAGCCCGTTTATAAATTGTATTTCTGTGATTTTTTAAATAATAAGTTAAATAGGTTGTACATATATTAATTTGTTTATATTAAAGTTATTTCTAAACACACAATATCTTACATAGACGATGTTTCAAAATCATGCCAAACTCGATTGCATTGTTGTAATTTCTTTGTATTTATAAACCGAAGTTCATATTTTCATAATATGTTTGTGTGGTCAACGAAATAATAGAACAACGTCTGCCGAAACAACTAATATTTTCAACTTAAACATTTTTTTTCATACAGGTATTTATCATTACACAAATTATTTTTTGATCTTATTTTATAAACATTTTTGTCAATCTATGAAATGAATTTATAACAATTAACGTGCACGTTTTTAACGTACGTGAAACCAATTAGGGCGCTTTTATTTCCAGGCGTCTTTTTTATCGTTGCATGCATTTATACTCATAAATACTTAATATATATATAATATAATATAAATAAATAAATCTGCAAGCTGTGTTTTCATACGTTGCTAAAAAGTTTCAATAGTTAAATCACGTATCGAGTATATTGAAACATTCTAGACTCTATTGTACAAACATACACCGAGAACCGTAAAACGAACCTATAGAGTATTCCGTAAACGTAACACCTATTTGTTGCTTGATATTTGTGTTGTATGTGTCACGTTTCTATTTGAACATATATATATTTTTCATACGGATACTATATTGACAGTGACAACGCCTACTTGTACTTTTGCTAATTAATCAACGGAGACTCGCTCAATCTTAAAACATATAACTCTAAACGCTCTTCATTGCTACACACATAGTGAATTAAAATCAATCATTCTACACCACATCGAACTACTGTAAGCAATAATTATTTAAATATAGGAATAATAAAAAAGACAGTCCCTTTCGATGTCCGTAAATTGTGTTACCTTCCAAATATAATACACAGATAACCCGCGAAACCCAATATAATGAGTGGTTGACTAAGATTATAAATTTCGGTAATTAATTTAAATTAAACATTTGATAGCCGAATTGCAAGGCAATTAGATATTTTATTTAAACTAAAATATTTACTGGTAACAATGTGATGTACGGGACAGAGCTCAGTTCTTCTAAGTTAAGTGTCACTTCGAAGTCCTATTGTGCCATTATAGACGGGATTAGGAAACAAAAAAATTAATTTCGTTTTCCTCTTGTTTCAGGTACTTGTTTCATACAAGAAGAATTTTTATGAAAATAAATCATGCCGTAAAATGGTAAAAAACCAAATGAGGTTAATTCTCATGAGGGTCAAGAGGCACAGAATGTGACCAGGACTTATTACAAGCGTGATGCAATTTGTAATGCTAAACTTCTTAATCATGTTCGATGTTGTATTCATATTCTTTCTGTTTCTTATCGCGGTTACTTGTGTGATGAATTACACGCCGGGTCGTAGACGTCAGGAAGTTATTGAAGAGGAGATAGAAGATGATGTGATCCCGCCTCCTCCGCTGTTCGCGGGCGAGGAAGACTGCTACCCATCGACGAGCCGCGACACGTACGTGGTGATATCGCCCCCGTTAGACAGCGATGGCGCTAAAGATGGATGCCCCATTCACGTCGTATAGTAAAAGTACTGATATGTGAGTATTAAAAAAATATTAATATCATCCTATTAGTAATGCCGGTTCCGTGATGATCTTTTCCTTCACTGAGGCAAACGATAAATAATCTCCAAAGATAACAGCAATAGAAGATTGAAGGAAAGTAGGGTAGCATAGGCAAAGTGTGGAATGAATTTAAATAAAACGGCGAAGAAGGGCCACAATTGTAAGTGACCACTAAACCCCGTCGATGACCAGAGGAATCGCCGACGCGCTGTCGGAAGAAGAGGAAAGCTGGTGGATCCTCTTTTAATTAATGGCCAGTTTTTGGGCTACATGACCTTTTATATCGTTGAACTGGCACAAAATTCCTTTAAACGTCTATGTTAAAAATGTGGGTGCAATTATAGAGTGTTGTTTGACCCCAAATGAATAACCTTAGTAAAGTCTTTTTTTATATATATGGTAATAGCTGACAAACGAGCAGACGAGCCACCTGACCAAAGGTATCACTGATGCGTTGTCGGCGCGGAAATGAGAAGAAGGTAACAAAGAAAATACTGGCTCTCAAGCCCCCAGCCGGAACAAGACGGTCGTTTGGCGGCTGACTCAAGCAGGAGGGTGATAGCTAGCCAGGCGGGCTTCATGGATAGACAATAATACCAATAATAATATTAACGACTTTATAATAATACAGATAATACAATCTTTACGCAAAGCCTTACCACCAAGCAGGCTAGCTTCTGTCGCCTCTTACGACACCTTGTTCTGTCAGCATGGGATTGGGGGGAGTATTCTAGGCCGCTCCAATACGGCCAGATAGATTTTTGCGATAATCACTTTTACGATTTGATAAATCACAAGTACTACCAATCCTCGACTACGCTGACACCTTGATCTTGCCCAGGAGCAACTGGAGAAACTTAAGTTAGTATTTGGAAAACGTAAATACAAGCATGTCTCTGAACTTCGTTTTAAGCCCAAGTGGCACCCACATCATCTTCACCGAAACACTCACATACTTACTCTTGTATGTTGACTACTTTTTAGTCATCTGGTACCTTGGTATTTTAAAGAACGCTTTAAATATATATAATTATCTCATGCGTAGTACTTACAATCCACATATAAACTAACTCTTTGTAGTCCTGCTCATAGAACTACATTATATGAAAAGTCCTTTACTGTTGTACCTTTGCACTTCCTTACCTCGAAATATTCGACACATCAAAACATTTTCATTCCTAAAGCATCTAATATGAACACATTATAAATTATTTCGCATACTCTCATATGTAAAGGTTGTCTGGAAGAAATCAGAGTGAGCGTCATCTGCTTTTTTTTTTTCAAAAAAATATTTTATAATATATTTTATAAAATATTTTATAAAATTACTGATAATTTTATCTTGATGTACAATAAATACTATTTGTAATTGGGTATATTATATTTGATTGCATGGGTATCATTGGAGTTAAACTGAGTAGTAGAAGAGTCCAGAACTTAGATTTGTTGAATAGGGTGCACCTGTAGCAGGCGAGCGTTTTGAACTCTGGAATGGTTTGATGTTTGTCTTGCTTCAAACCTACTTTCCTTGCAACTTCGAAGCCTTCTTGTACCTACGTGTCACAGTCGAATTCTAAAAATAATTAAAGCCCTAAATTCATTATTATTCATTTATTCAACTGTATTCGACTACCAACCCTGTTCTGCCTAATGTTATTACCGAATTGCAGAAGCCTGCATGAAATTACAGATTTTTAATAAAAACTTTGTTCAATAGCTATAGCTCTATTGATTACCATTTTCATCCAAATGGTATATTTGTAACGAAAAACTTTCCTGACCCAGTTTCCTTACTCTAAGCGAGTGCATACAATAACGTTGAAAACTCATTCAGAACTCACAGGTAATAACACCGTGATCCAGTCGTCTCTTAATGGCATGTAGGCGTAGTTATTTAAAGTTCAATCCTCTATTTTAGTTTCATTTTTAAAGGTCTGTTTCAATTTCAGTGTGGAACTGACAAATATATCTCACATACGTGTATTAAAGAAGTTTTTGGGATGCTATTGACAAGCGCACGTGTATTCAATGGAAAATTTATTGCCTATATATTTTGTCTATACGCCAATCTAATCTAATCTTCGTATAATCTGAATGAAAAAAAATGTTAGCGATCCAAAGTTACATGACCCAATTACGAACGTACAACGTAAATAAATGTCTATGTTTACAAAACAGAATTTTTCTTTGTTTCAGATCAACGTAGGAGTTTATTACGAAGAAGCCTTATGAAATTGTAGGAGTCGAAATTTAGTAATTTTTTACCAGTTACTTAGTAAAGTTTAACAAATTTCATATGAACCAAAGACTAATGTGGTAACAATTTGGGACTCAAGTGTACGTAGTGTTGATGATAAAGTAGTTTATGGACTGCAACAAAATATTGTATCTTGTTTCTCGATTTTACTGCAAGTAGTTGATACTATGTAAGAAGGTTGACGTCAATCGGTTCTATTCCATTGGCTCTGTCATCGATATGACACAATAAATACACAGTCTATTTTATTCGTTTAATTTTAGTAGAAGAATACAAAGAAACATAGTGTGGAAAACACTTTTTAATTTTTATGTTATATTAGACGGTGTATCCAATATTGTGGTAACAAATGAGTTCAGAAATTGAGTATTATGATATTAAAATAAGTTAATTGCTATTAAACAATCTATTCATATGTGGATATAGTTTCCTATGTTATAGTCAATTCTGTCAATAAATTGTCATATTTATTTTTAATGGGATCTAGGTCATCTAATCTTTGGTCATTTCACGTACTTGTTATGAAGTGTTCAATTGCGCTACTTACCTATATATTTTAATGCGTGTTTAAGAAAGATGTGACTGAATAATAGATAAAATAGTACATTATTATATGTAATGTGTTGTTGTACTTTTCGCCTGTAAATTTTGAGCCTAACGCAAATATACTTTATAAAATGAGATTAGGTTTCGATTGTGTTCATGGAGTAAGATTTTTTCTTATTTGCTGAAGTGCTTATATCTGGTGTAAAAGCCAAGGTTATTTCTAATAAATGTTGTTAAAACTAAGTTTATTTAATATGAATTCAATGTTGTTATGAAAAGTAAGCAGTTGGCAATAGTTAATAAAATATACTTACTAGTTTTAAGGTTAATAATGTAATGAAAATGACAATACATGTATCACGAAATTTTTCTCATATCATTCTGAGTAAGATGTTTTATACATAGATTATAATATTTCAATGGCTTTCACAATAGTAAAGTTATGAAAAGAAAAAGTTTCACAATAAGCTTTGAAAGCAGTTATGCATATTTTACTTGGCAATAATAAATTTTGTATTGCGTATGACTTTTCAATAAAACGCCAACAGAGCACAGCTATGATGGCGGCCATTTGCACATATATCGGCGACAAAAATAACACGATAAAATATAAAATTTTAGGTGCGGTCCCAAAATGTTCAAACCTTTTTCTAATTTAAGTATTTGTAATAAAATTTCATTACATTTAATTTACTCTTTACACGAGGGTGACACCCACACGTTACATAAACAAATATTATAATTTTGTCGTACAATTTTAGTTACCCACTATATCAGATTTCAAGACTCTTTATATTTATCCGATTTCTATTTCTAATTATTAAGTCTTTTTTTACACAAACTCTAGTTTACTGTTAATAACACATAATAGAACATAATCTGATATTAATTGTGTCATTTTAATTTATTTTGGAAACTCAAGATCATGACTGTAATTAGCTGGCGTTTGGTGTCATAATTATGAAAGACAATATTGAATAACCACATTTTTACATAAAGTTTAACAACCGGTCTACACCGGTCTACACGTAAGGATGTAAATACGTTTTATTATCTGTGGGAAATTTGTCGATGGTGTCAATCTAAAGGTCATCACTCACCATCGGCACAGAAAATAATGGCAAACGTTAGCGAGGTAATGACTCTCAGTTCATGCGTCGTCGAAGTTCAATTTATTTCTTTCTGTTTGCCGTTAATCTGTTAACTAGTTTGGTTAGTTTTATTACAATTAATTTACAATACAAGTCTTAAAACCGCAACTTCCATAAGATTTTCTGTGGCGGAGCGATGTGTTTCAAATGAAAAATGATGTTAATAAGCCCATGAAGCAATTCAGAAGTCCCTAAAAATTAAAATGTATGATTAATCAAATTCTACTGTGATTGCGTGAAACGTTGTTGGACTAAAAGTTTGAATGGTTATATAAAAGACCCAACGACTTTAAGTTATAGCTCTCTTAAATCTTTAACAGTGTGTCTAGAAACTGAAAGAAAAAGAAATTTGGTATTCGACTAACCATTTCCTTATGCACCAACAATTAATTATCAATTGTTATCGATATTATAAAACATTAATTTCATCAAACAAAATATACCATACCCTATGTGATATATACAAATATAATGTAGCTATAGTCGTAGTAATAATTTTCAATTGATTGCTATACATGATGTCAGTATAATAATTGCAAAATACTTATTGTTATAACATCGATACGTGTTACTCGATATCAATCATTCACAACTGAAATACTCATGAAATTCATAATTATTGTATTTTTACATAAGTAAAATCATTTTGCCACTGACGTCATTTGATTTCACTAAATTTTAGGTACTTTTATGCATTATATTTTCCCGCTCTACATTTACGGAATAAATTGAATTTATAATGTGTAATTATTCATAACGAGCAGCTCGGTCCGGCTTTATTCGGATATCATTTAGTTTTACAGCGGAGAGAAATTCATACCTACAACACACTCGTATTTATATGTTACATTATATATATATATAATAATTACTACATATTATGTAACTACTCGTAAATGATTTTTGAAAACCTTTATTGTGCGTCTTATCACAACCCGTATTGAAATTTATCACTCGAGCTACAACGTCAAGCATATTTTTATTACTGTATCCAGTCATACATGTATTGGCTGGAGAACACATGGAGCTGACTTAATTAAATAGAAATATATTTTCTTTTCCGCCTGAAAATATGAACAAATGAAATGATTAACAAAACAAATCTTGTCGATCGGCATCCATGTTCTGGTGAAATTAACTAAAAAGTTATAATAATGAGGAGTGAGCATTATAAAGCGATGATTATCGAAATCATTATGAAAAAATACACAGTTCACAATCGTACCTACTTTGAATAAAACAAATAGGCACATTAAGTCCTGTAAATTTAGCAGCGAATTATGAGTGCAATTTACATAAGTCTTTGTGCTTAAAAGCAAAGTGAACCAATTTAGTTGAACTGCGTATTTTCAGCAAAATAATATGAATTATGCATTATGTTTATGATAGACATACCTACTATGATTTTCAATATTGAATCATGTCACATGCAAAAATTTTTTCTCTTGCATTGGTTAAAGGTGATAAATGTCAATTTAGTGAAAAGTAAGTAAATATTTCGTTAAGTATATCGATATTTTTTTTTATATTTATTAATTTTTTATTAATTTAAATTACTGCTATCGATGACAATATTGTAATATGGAAAAACGATATCAAATTTAACCGATGCGAAGGAAAATTCATTAAAAGGATATACATATAAATATCAGTAAGCACTAAATACAGTGTTGCCATATATTTTATGGTTTTATTGCCCCTCAAAAACCTAGCATTGGATATTGTAATACTATCATATCTAACCAAAATAGGTCTAATGGCGAAACACTAAAATAGCAGAGGACGTGGAATAACATACGTTCGCGAAACTCATAGCGGTTAGCGGATTATAAAATTACACACAACAATCAAAATGTATATTGTAACGTGTGATTACCCTGATGAAGTAGGAGTCAATTTGTGAAATAATAATTGAAAAGTTCTTTTCATGAAAGAATGGAATACTGGTAATGAATATACTGGAGATGTAGTAAGGAATTGCACGGCGCAATGAAAATCATTGTCCTATTTGTATTCTGAGCACTATGGCACTCAGCGAGGGGCTACTTACTGGTCGACAAACCCAGTGTTGGTAACACGAAGTACAATGGAGGATGCCAACGATGGACGAGAGATGTGTATGCGTCATAAGGTGATGCAGAATGGAAATTATTTAAATCAAACTAATCCACTCAATCACTCACCCACTCCACTCACTAAAGGTACATAGGTATCATATAGAATAAGTGCAGCAGATTTGCAGTAATCTATAGCTTCAGGCTTATCAATAAAAAAAGTAGCTGCTATCAATCAAACTAAAATCCAACATGTACATACGAGTAGGTAATGTAAATTGTTACAAGTTAATATTTAACAGTGAAAGTACTTACATAAGTCCTTATGTATATCAATTTTTTAATGACTGAAAAAACAAATAACTATAGATTATGCTAAGGAACAACTAAATTCATGAAATGAGCGAAAATATGATTAATACAATTTTATGGAACATTCAAAACGTAATCTAACGTTAACTATCTATAGGTAATAGTTGATAATTTATTAGAACCTGTTATTTCGAGATAATTATATCTCATTAAAGCAGGAATATCATCGTAAGATCCTGACAATCCCTGAAGTTATGTCTATGAAAACTAAATATTAAGTTTAAGATCATAACATAAGAACATATATTTAGTTAAAATTTATTTACATTATAAATAGAACCACTCGGGCATGCACGAATAAACTTTTACGATATTGACGTGAAACATAATTTATATTGTAAGGTGAAGAACCCACTACGATATCTGTAAATTTCAGCAAAGTACACCCATTAGTCTTCGAGGCAAATCGGAATAAAGCGAGAAAAATACGCCCACAGACAATAATTCTGAAAATATATTTTAAGGATATCCATTACCTATTCATAACGATACCAACTTAATTACAGATCTATTACATGACATGAAATTCCATGCTCATTTTAACGTGTTTCGCAAAAATTATGCCCAATACTACCCGTATTCCGAAAGCAAGGCGTCGTAATTAAAAAGGCGACGCCGCGACGAAGCCCATTGCATGCGAGTCATAGGGCCTGTGATGACTGTTATAAGTATACTATGAGGACTGCTGCACACTAAAGGCCATAAATAAATAGATGAAAATTTATCAAAAAAATTCTGTGTGCTGACTAAAAATTATTTGGGTGCAAGTAAAATTTCCAAACGTAACACAAACTGTATATTAAAGTCATTTAGCTTATCCCCATATCACGAGCAGAAATCATGAGCTTCATTTAACTTTCTTAATATTGCAATCGTTCAAAGTTTGTACAATTTCAATTTTCAACAAATACAAATTTAATATTTTAATGTATTATACTACCCAATATTACGCCTTACTAAGATTTACTTTCGATTTTAGAATTCCGTACAGAAATAATGCTTTTATTATTGCCTATACTATGAACCTGCGATTGCATGTTGTATTGTGAGCAGTTCGTTTACCTCTACATGCAATTTCCGATTTGATTGCCATTGTAGAACCATTATTACCATATACCAGTAACCAATTGCACCTTGAACAATTGTATTTAATTTTTATCAGACATTATTAATAACTTCCTTTAAACAGCCTTTAATATTATAACAAACAATAGACAAAAAACATTCGAACAAACTTATTACACTCTTGCCTTTCATGTACGTGCCCACATAGGGCATGCGGGAACAAATGCGTGCGTGCGTGCGTGCTAGCATGCGTACGTGCTTATGAGAGAACATGTGTGTGTTCTTATTAAATTTAGTTTCTTCTTCTTCACAGGTAATACCAACGGCATCAACACCCTGATTTTTTACTAACAATCGTTTTTAATACTTCCGACGTACAATTGAACTTGCCGCGTTATATTTAAAAGCACTCCGCTTAAAATCATATTTGCCAGAGTATGTTATCTAAATTAATTTTTTTTTCATTCTGTTCCGTCCGTTCAACCCTAAATAGATCTAGATCTTGCTTTTCATATTTATGATTTATTTTTTATTTTATTTATTAGTTATCTTTTATATTTCTTTATTAATCATTATCAATATGAAACAAATTAATAACAATTGTAAGGTGAAAATATGCTTTAGCGAAGTGTGGGTAGTTTACTAATATTTATATATAAAAGCCGAAGTAATGAACTAAACAATCCTAGCGTCATAAGTTCGTAAGACTTCTGATATTAATCATATATAACGATAACAATAATTTGCACAAATGAGTTTTACAGAAATGACGTCCAATTAATATTGTATTGTTTTAAAATCTCTTTCACCTGAATGTTTAAAAGGTAATCTGAAATTGAATCAGTTTCAGCCGAACACACATCAGACGTTACACTCATTAATCTTTTAAATTTACGATTTTCGCAAATGTTTTACGCAAATTTGAAATTAATAAGAGATTTTGATTATTATTTAAGAATATACAACCTGTTGTTTTTAAAGACTAGCAGCCCGCCCCGACTTCGTTCTGGTTATACAAATATTATATAGCCAATACCCATCCGCAATAATGTACCTTTAAAATGGCAATACAATTTTTCAAACAGAAGCCGTAGTATCGGAGATTACCTTCCGCATATATAAAAAGTCTCAAAATTCGCACTCCTCCTTTTTGTGTGTATGTCTCTCTCTCTCTGTGTGTGTGTGTGTGTGTGTGTGAGTGTGTGTGTGTGTTTGTGATTGTATTCAAAGTTAACAACTCCTTCACATGCTACATAAACTTCTTACCATACGTTTTTGCTCTCGGGTGTGGCTGACCGACTTGAAGCAATTTACACCGAATAAGTTTTAACATTACGATATGTCTAACCCTCCATCCAAGAGCCCAAGTCAACCTCATTTGCTGTAGGTGCACCCTGCTGAACAACGGAAGAAGCTACGGCGAACGGTCTACTCTGTTTAGAGTCGCCGGACTCGATACCACTGGGTATAAAATATATTTTTGCGAAAATTCTCATCACAATAGATAGGTATTGCTATAGCGGTATTTTAATATCTCTCATAGTCAGGTTAGGTTCTTAGGTTACTACAACGTACTTCAGATCTCAGATTTTTATACATCTCCAGAAACTTCTTATTACATCGAATAAGTGTTGCTATGGCGGCATTTCGATAAACTAGACATTCACATTTTATCTAGTTATAGAAAATACTGAATATATTATAATTATATACACTGATAAATTGATTGAACTTCAGAGCTTCGAGCTTTCTCATTATGTGAGAACGAGCAAGTAGTTAACGACGATGGGATATTTTGTGATGGTGACACTGATAATATGGACCCAATGATGATGATGACCTATATTTTATAAAAAAACAACTTTTCTAGATATTTCAATATAAAATCCTACCTATACCGACTGATCGTCATCCGACCAAGTTTCAGAAAATCAGTAAAAAGTCCTTAATCTTCTAGTGAAAGTTAAGGTAAGATCGGTTAAGGCTTTCTAACGATTATCTTGAACAAACAAAGCGATAGACAGAGAGACGGACAAAAAATATAAAAAAGGTAGTTTAGATACTGATGTCGTATATTTATAGGTTGTGTCAATGTACTTCACAAAATGCAGTCATTTTAAAATAACATACAAGCATTTTACTTTTATTTACATGTATATATTGATGTTTATTAAATTATAGTATAACTAAGCTTCATCAATGCAGTAGTACCCGAGATGCTGGCTGCATTTCCTCGCTGTATAGTAATATGCGTATACGGTGAGTGAGGAAGCTTCCAGCTCGTACCTTACGTTATCCATCATTATATTTTATTAATAATGAAACAGCACACGCGTTCATTGTCCACCCAACTGTGAACCCTGCATTTCACGAATTTCAGAATCCTCATGGCTATTATTAAACTGAGCTTGAATAAAAAACATTACAATTTATAGGATAAGTGAAATTAAAAGTTTGTATAAAATTCCATGAGTGTTTCATTATACAACATTTTTGAGTTCAAAATGGACATAATTATTTGAGGTCTGCGCCTCAAGACAACATTTTATATTCGATTTACAATCGACACCGTAAAGTCAGATACACCGATTAATGGCTTCGTTACGAGTATTGCTATTGAAGCGTTCTGGAAGAATTACCGCAACTTTACTTCTATGATTTTTCCTTGCCATATACTTTAATGTCATTTTAAAACAATCACTGTGTAATTTTAAGTTTTTATTTTATTATTTGTTTATTTTTTATATTATAGTTTTTTATATTAACCCCTAGCAATAATGGCCCCCAGCAAATAAACGTCTTAAAACTTCACAATTGATTTTAGAATGAAAGTATCATCGTAAAAAAAACTTGTAAAAAAAAAATTATCATCGTAAAAAAAACAAAAAGTACCATCGTAAAAACCTAACCGTTATGCATGAATACGTCAGGATTAAACAGGGTTGTATATAACACAATTGCCTTGAATAGTCCTAGGGTTATTCTCTGTTTTGTGGCTCCACACTTGCACCACAAGCAGCGGTTTAATCGGCCAAGGTATTATGAAGATCTCATCCTTAAATTAAGATTATATCCTACTCTTATATTATCTATTATTTATTCGTTCGTTCGTCCGTATTTAAGATACATATGCATGACAGAGCAATGCTTAGGGCACTAAGATAACAATTTAATTTTTAAATTCTTGTTTATTGTGTTTGAAAGTGTAACTAGCACAGCTGATATAGAGATACCAAATTAATGGTCTCTGGCCCCGTTGGAAACCGATGTTTTGGCAATCAGAGTCTCAAATAATTCAGATCGAGAGCACTTTAAGCAGCATTGCAGAAAAAGTAGCTGTTGAAGTAGTATTCGTTTTTTTAAAAAAAAACCTATACAAATAAAATAATATTACTAAGGAGTTAAATCATTTTAAATATTTTTTTTGTCGTCTTTTTATTTATTTAGGTGGTGTATGACAATAACAGTATATATTGATTTTTTTACAATATCTGATAATATACTGGATGACACATCAGTGTGACACATCAGTGTGATGACACATGGATGATAAATCAGTTTATTCTTTCTTCATTCTAGATAGGAAATAATATAGAGTTCTCAAGATTAACTAAAATTCTCTACTGGTATAGCACGGGGCACTAATTGCTCACAAGATCAAATTGATCGTGAAGAATACATGGTGGGCGTAGTAATATTCTAGGGGTTTGAATATGGATTTCCTACACAGGAGACTCGAAATCCACTCCAATACGCATGTCCAATATTCCAAATTATATACATTTAACAAATCACATGCTCTGCTGAAGAAATACATCTTGAGGGAAACTTGCATTACTAAGAGCTCCTGCAATGCCAACCAGCACTCAGCCAGCGTTCTGGACTATGGTATTATTTCGTCCCATTATGTAACGCGACCAAAGCACAGCAAAAAGTCAGTATGAGTTGTAATGATGATAACAATATGTGATAACGATGCAGAAGTGTGAATTGGTTGAGAGATTTGTAAAGTGTTAACGCTCAGATATCACATCAATTTGCGCGTTTTATCAATTTACGTCAGGTAAGTAAAACTGATCACATCACGCATGCTAACGATTAACCACAACGTCGATAAATTTCAATCAGATAACATTTTTAGTTAAAATTATAATTTTACCTATGTTTAATATAACTCAATAGACTGACTGCTTCTACGAGGCTCTACTTACTTTTAAAATGTTGAAGGTCTCTAACCTAGCTAACCGGAAGTAACAAACTAAACCTTAGCACACTTAAAAATAGAATAATCGCACCATTTCTACTTCTTTATAACACGACATTTCGCAACTCGAGTGATTCAAAGAGCACAGCGAATGTTTTAATCAAAACCACGAGGGAACAGTTAGTGGAATTTATCACTTCATCAGATGCCTGCCTTGCAATAACACCTACCAGTGTTCCAATTAGTTCGAGTCGAGCGTTCAACGTCACAGGCTTTTTGACTTTTATCGACTATCAACAGAAGAAACTGCAACATTGTTTGAAAATGCTGTCAGCAAGAATTCTAATTATCTTTGTGTTATGTTTATTGACAACCTCATAGCAATGTAGAAATACTAAAAACTATACAACTGTACATAGCATTTGTCTATGCGAATAGTTTTGAGATCGTCTGTGTACGAATTAACCAGGCTTCATATTTTAAAGGGCCGATTATCATAATAATTGCAGAAAGGTTTTCAATTCTCAACTAAGCTTTGATAAACGTAGAATTGAACGCGCTCCCTTAAAATGAACTCATAATTCTGAATGCTCTGAATACGCTAAATGTTAATACTGAAAGTTAATACTGCTTAGTTAACTGCTTAGACTAACGCCAATTAAGATGTACATCCAACAGTGAACCATTAAAGACAATCTGAGAAAAGGAACAATACCACAACAGCGAAATATTTATACAATTTTTAAAATTTCAGGGTTAGGATTTACGCAGACACATACTATTAAAAATATTGCCCTCATGTATGCACTTTCATATATCATTTCATGGAAAGCTTGTGAAAATAATTATAAATTTACAATTACAGCTTTAACAAATGAATCAAAGAAAATAAATAAAAATATCACTTTCAAAACTTCACCCTCAAGTATTCTTTAGTAAATTGGAGGTCTTTTTCAAACTCGGTACTGTTAAACTACAGCAAAAGGTTTAAAAATGAAGTCCGGTCTAATGATATTTTCCCAACCTATTACTACAGAAACTTTGGCCTCTTTAAAAATTTAACAGCAAACAAGTTACTTTAAAAGTGGTGAATATATCTAAATGCCAAGGGAGTTGGGTCATTTTAAATATTTGCAATATTTTGTTCATTTCGTTAGGATTTAATATTTTAAGATATATCTCCGTTTTTTACGTTCAAAATATACTTTATCCTATTTTATAAAATGGGTGTTAGTGGGCATTAAATATCATGAATGGTTATTCAGCAATATGAGGTTCAATGCCAGCGAAATGAAATTGTATACATTTTTTTTTAATAAATAACTATAAAACTTTTTAAACAAATAATGAAAGTATATTGGTATTAAGTAGAAAATACATGTAAATGTAAATATAGATATTTATCAATACGGGAACTGTCCCAAACCTTACACAACCTCCAAAAGAAGATCCAGAAAGATATTGCGCGGGAAAACAGATAATTTTTCCAACATATGTATTATATATATATATATTGTAATTAGCAACATTCTACTAAAATAAATTAATTTAATACTTAATTCTCACACATACTAATAGTTAAAACAGCAAAAGAAAAATACTTGATAGCCAGTAGGATAAAAATATTATGAAAAATTGACCACCTTCATGTTTCTTCATAAAACAACCAATAATGTAATCATAAGAAAATTTATTTTTGAATTTAATTGTTTCTTTTCTTTTTATTTTTCGTTCTTTTATTATCGGATCTGGCATTCTAAAATTAAATTTCAAACTTAAAAGCAGAAGAAAATAAATCATTCCAACTCACTTATATTTTTTTATAATTCTGGGATAAATATTGTTAATATCATAAAATATAATAACGCGATAAATGTCTAAAGTTAAATACTGAGCCTTACGGGTGCAGATATA
>DWPT01000782.1:0-21647 GCA_018251895.1 Agathymus mariae mariae
GGAAGTAGAGTATTAGAGACAGCCATGCCCTAATTAGCGCCACTATGAATAATCCTCCAAAATCCAACAGATACATGCAAAATCTCTACGAGTCATTAAGTTCACCCCGTGAGAAGCGGATCATCTTCTACTAAAGCGTAATTTCTTATCAATCATCTAGAGCCTTGATTCCCAAAGTGGTCCAGGTAGAGCCCAAGCCCCTATTCAGACGTGCAAAGGAACGAAATACGACTTGAATATGATAACAATAATAATGAATAGTGTAATAATTGCATATTTGAATGAATACACAATACAAAAAAATATACTTTATATATTTTTATTTTTATATCTCCGAATGGGGAGTTTTCTAAATGAAATAAGTGAGAATTGATTGGTTCCTTGTGCTATGAGTTCTATGCTATGCTATGAGTGCTATGAGTATATTCGATGGAATCACTTTTTTGATTGGCCAACTTTACTTTTTTGACATTCACTCACAGCACAATCAATTAATAAATTAATGAACCAATCAATTCCCACTTTTTTTCGAAAACTATTAATTAGTGACTACTAATGGTAAATTTATTTTAGTATAGCCTATTATATCTATGGCCCAATTAACGTCCATTGTATCGGTCAAAGTAATTGAATTCCGTTTATAATTGTGATTGACAAAAGTCGACGGGCTATGAACAGAACGCTTTAAATGACTATTCGTGATGTATAATGTATAAAGTGAAGATGATAAAGCTAGCTGTCGAACAATCACGATTAATGTGTGAAATTTTAAAATTCTTTCCCACTCCCATTGCACGACGCAATTGCGAGAACTTTGTGACAACTTTTTTGGCAAGCCAACGTTTCACTATTTCGTACGATATCGAGAACAATATGCGAAAAAAAAATCAACCAGCGTACATTTCAAATTTTCTTTTGCGGTTTAGTGATAGCATTATTAGAAGGAATTATCAATCTACCGTTAAATTTAACTGGATGGTATGGAGCTCAACGAACAAATACAAAACGCACTCAGCTCCATCACTTTACCCGTCGGGAGAGGTTGGTTGTGACTTTGGCTTCAATATAAGGCAACAAAATATATGGCAATTTTTACTGAAATTACTATTAAATAGTGTTATTTAATTTATTTTATTATATGACTAACATATCGAACATCAAAGTAGGTTTATAAGAGTAACTCGCCCTCGCTTGACTGCAGTTGTTACTTTTACAAATAGCACCTGCACTCGAAACATTTGTTATTAATTTTAGTAGACATCCAAATAAATTTATATGTATAAAACTGTTTAACAAATGTTATAATCTAACATATGCCGGCACCTCTGCCGGCGTACATTTTTAGTGTTCTTTAACTAAATTACAATAAACTCATATTGTCATGACGTTCGTTCTGACATCGTTCGTTCGTCATGACGTAAGTCCCAGCCATTTTACTTGGAGACGATTTACTTAAATTTGCAAGATAGATAGATGCATTCTATGAACCATCACACTAAATGTAATGCTTCTCTAAAAGAGAAATTCAATACATCGATCTCTATGGATATGTTTTCAAAAATGAATTTTTTTAGATGTCTTCTCCTTTCTACTTAAATCTTTAAAATTGTCTTTTTTGGCATGGGATACAAAATACCGAAGAAAAATTACTTTCAAGGAAATTTATTTCGACAGAAAACTTATATTGCATAGCTTCTCGGTTATGGGGATATTATTCGTTTTGCGTTAAGTTGATTGTAGGAACTCCAAAAATATTTTTTGTTTTCCAGCGATATACAAAATATTTTTTCTACCAACAATATGAAATAAATTATTTTGACTATGAAACACTTCTCTGTGCGTTGCACAGATTATATTTAGTGCGTGGTAAGAGGCGCACTTGGCAGTGTTGGCTTTCTCTGCATGTTAATTATTATGTTCCCAACTGTCGCATCACACGTGCCACGATACACTACGATGATAATTATACACTGCTCCATTAAATGTATAAAACCGACAGAATGCTGGCTCGTCAAATGCAAATATATTTCTAGTATATCTATGGTAAATGTTTTGTGGAGTATTACTTACATACAGATGATATTCTCTATTATTTACATACTTGTCACTTTATATTGATATTTTGGATCACAATTAATCGATTCGCATAGAATATTCTAAATATCGATACCATAAATTTGGAACAATGAATAAAGTAGATTTTATAATTCATTTGAAAGAATCGATTTTTTAATCTAATATTTTCTTTATCTTAACAAGAATTAATCCAAGGTAGTGAAAATGATGTAAATTGTCAAATAAAAACGAAACTGAATTGATGCAGAACGATATGATATGATAATTTAAATTATGCTTCGAAATTAGGGATATAACATATCAACTTCCGAATCGTAATATGTTTTATCGATATCAATCGTGCATCCCTACATTGATAACAAAAATTGACATCTGAGCATTTTAGTTGTCATTTATTAAGTACCTATTTGTTGTTTTTAACATTAATTTCAATATACTGGTTGGTTGAACTAAGCTCTTAGAAATTCTGCAGTTATTTGCAACGTGTCTATCGTATTTTTCTCGGCTACATATTTGGCAGTGTATTTAAATTCGTATGAATAAAACAATACTAACAAATTGTGCAAAACAAAATTTTTAGTAACCAAATACTTATTACGACCTTTGTATCGAGAACATCAAAATATGGCTACCGGTTATCCACCTCAAGCACCTAACATAGCTGCTACAGCGCCTGTTGAGTCACATGATCTTCCGCCGCCGTATTCTGCTGTGGTCGGCAATCCACAGTATGGATTTGTATCACCATCGGGTGAACCATTTATTCCAGCACAAGGAGCCTACCAGCAGCCGAAGGCTTTTACCGCTCCTGGAGTGTATCCACACCCGACTATTGTAACGACATTACAGCCGCAAGCGGGTGACATGCCCCCGCCGCCACCAGGCATGTCTGTTCCTGTCGGAGTGGTCATGCCAGTGGGCGTGGGTACTGAGCCCACAACGGTCTCTTGTTACAGCTGTGGCAAAGTCGTTACAACTAAAGTCAAGTATACAACAGCCTGGCACACTCATCTCGTTGCTGGATCTATTTGTGTCATTACTATGTAAGTAAAACTTAATATATTTTTCATATAATTAAACTTTGTGTGGCAGCTAGGACCCTTGATAATTTCAAAATTAAAAGCTTTGATCTTCATAGAAAAGTACCCATTATTTTGATATACAACTATAAACCTACCTAATTTTCTACCTTACCTACTTAATTTCCATTCTTTTTTTTTTGCTTCTCCATTTCTTAATTATAGAGTTACTCAGCTGGTTCAATACTCACTATCATTTAAACTTAAAGAAAATCAATAATGATTCTAGGAATATTGTGTAATAAATTATATAGAATATGAGTTTCATTAATAATAAAAAAATCTTTACAGGGTCTGTTCATTGTGCTGCCTCGGACTTATACCTTACTGCTTTGACACATTTAAAGATGCTGAGCACTATTGCCCGAACTGCAATACATTCATTGGTAAGAATAGCAAGTGCTAAAATCTGTCACACCAATTGCAAAGTTATAAAAAATTTAGGTTCTCATCAATAATTATTTGTTTAAAGGCAACACTGAATTATAAATTTTGGTGCCATTATTTAGAATTTGTCTAATAACATTTGATAATGGATATTACAATATTATCTACAGGTTATATGAATATGCCACTAGGTTACATATTTGTGAATTATTATGAAATTCTAAGGGTATCTACCTATAATTAGCTTTTTATGTATAAAGAAAGCAATGACTTATTCTGAGGATAGAATAAGTCACTTGATCACTATTTTAAATTAAAGTTATTCAGTCACTTATTTGTTCTGATAAATTTAGTTTAAATTTCCTTTCACACAACAACAAATTGGTAAAAAACCACCAATTACTTAATCTTAAAATTATGCACTGATCTATTTTGTTGTTTTGACAAATTTGATTTGAAGTTGTTGTTACAACAATATCAGTTGCTTTGGTATAAAAAAAAAAAAGTATTTCCAGTAATTTATAATAATAATTACAATAATATAATTCCAAAAAAATATTAATAAATCGTTAATTTCTATTAAATTTATATTTTTTGTTCATACATCAATATAGAAATTTATAGCCCTAGACTTATTATATACCTATTTTGTATAGTAGAATTGTCATGTTGGTACTTTACATAAGTTATCTTAATAATTTTGTTTCCTATTTCATCAATAAATTTGTAGACTGATGTGTTTGTAAAGGTTCTTCATATAAATTAAGTGCACATATTGTATTGTTTGTTTTGCAACATCAAATGCCTAATTTATTGTACATATAGTTATTTATTGTTATATAAATATATTTTTGTAATAATGGAATACAATTTTATGAGCATTTCACTAACTTTCATTTGTCTTGCATCATGTATTGCGCTTTGTTTTTAATGCTAATATCTTAATTATGATAATAGGATTAAGTTGTCTTTGTAAACTCTAATAAAATAATAAAATACATAATGTTTTATTCATTTAATAATATTATTCATACCCAAAATAATATAAACTGTTTCAAACAACTAAATAGATTTATCAGATCTACCAATATTTCCAACAAAATAATCTTGCTTAACTTATAACATTTTTTTAAGTTTTTATTTGAAATTTTTATAATAAAGTTACCTTGGTTTTAGGTAAACCTCTCACAATATTTGGGACAAATGCACTATGTATACTGTTCTATTGTGGTTTGGCCACACTTCACAATTCTTTCAAAATATGAAGAACTATATTATACAGGTTTATTCATTATAATGTTTCATGAAAATAAGTGATAAATATGTAGAAGTGCATACTGGATTTATAACTAAAATCCAATATTTAAGCCACCAAGCTATCAGAGCTTGTGTATAACCCAATTTATTTATGTTATAACATTAATAATCTATACTAATAATAAAATTCTAACTGAACGGTTTCTGTACATGAACGATATATTAGAAAAAACATTATTACGGACCTTTATTGACGCAGTACAATCCAAAACAATAATTGTTAGAATTTTTGTCTATGCGTTTGTTCACACTAATCTCAGATACTGCTTAACCGATTTCGTTCTGGTTTTCACTAATGTAATGCAGTAAGCGTCACTTGGTATTTAAAGTTTTTCATTGCAATCAGTCCAATAATAAAAAAGTTATGAATTAATACAGGAAAATGCAGATGCTTTAGGTAGTTTTTCTGAAACGAAGCAAGGGCATTTGCTAGTAGTAACATAAAGCACACCGATTTTACTTAGAGCCTATAGTAGAAGATATACCTACTACTGTAATATATGAAGGCTTCTGTACTTAAAACATTTTGATGGTGGGCTTCGTGATAATTACAACAATATTACAAATATTAATGTTTAAAATAAAAATAAAAATGTTGTTTGTTGTGTAGGGGGCTCCATGACATGAGTGTGGGAGCTAAATACATTGTATATTATATATCAATTTTATTTCATAACTACTGTACTATCTATAGGTATATAATTTTTAAAAATGCACTTTTCATATAATCACGTTCTTGGCAGCGCCCAGTGAACACGGTTTGAATAAAAAGGTACACGTGAGCCATTTTGATATCCCCGTAATTACGGCACTAATCAGTTTTTTTGTTATACTGATTTTTGTGAAGTAAATCTAGACTAGGTTATTCTGTCTGTTTTTTTCTACAGATATCTATTTATTTCGCTAAAAATATTATAATAATTTCACAGGTACACATTGCACATCAGGCAAGGTGTATTGTTACCCACATGATACTTTAATTTACCTATTGAGTGAGCGTATGATATTGCATTTCTTTTTGTGATAAGATAATGCTTGTGTATCCTTCTAATAACTTCATTTCAACCAAATAAGATACTGTGTTTGATACATAAGTTGTTTTAACTTTGAAACAACATGAGTATTGATGGAGTAAATTTTGCTCCAAACATTACTAGAAGAGCAGAGCCAACTGTGGAGATGGACACCCTAGGAGTATATTGGGAACCACCATCTCCATACTCATCATCAAATACAATAGTAAACAGCCAGCTAATAATAGACTTATTGCTCAGACTCAACTGGAATATAAACCAATTTGATTACATGCCCAAACTATAAAAAAAAGGAATTGACCAATGGAATATGGCAACTCACATTCTTCCCACATATCTAGTTTTACAATTTAAGTTCTGTATAAGTATAGCAACAATCTAATGTATGCTCCTTAGAGCAATTAAAAAAAAATTAAAGTTGTTATCAGTTGGTGTATGCTTTGGTGTCTTGATGCAGTGCCCTATTTATTACCAACAAGAAAGCTTAAGGTTTGACAGCTGTTTGGTGGCCAATCATAAAAAAACCCTTGCCAAATGTCTTTAGGTATGTATTGACATGAAAGTGATAATGTAAGGTGTCCCCCAGAGGCGACATGCAGTTGCAGTACCCATGGCTGTTTTGATGAATAGAAGGAAAAGGCATAAAACATTATTATGTATCTTTTTTAATTTGAAAGCAAAATAAAAAACTAGGTCTTGTGTGAAAAATCTTCATAAAATATTTTACAATCCAAGATTTCATACTAAGTGTTAACTATTATACGGAACTTGTAATCTAAAGCAATCTGATGCAATCTTCCACTTGCCTTCAACGGCAACGATTAAGAACGTTTGTTGGAATGGCTTCTTAGTATCTTCATTCTGGTACGTCACATCTCCACATGCTTGGATTAAGTAGGTAAGTTTATTTGCCACCAGCGTATCAGTTATTGGCTGAGCGTCTAAGGTCTTCAGTACATGATTACTCGCAGGCAAGTCCATGAGAAACTTCTGGATTTTGTCACTCCCATTCACGCCGTTTCCATTCCAAACCAACAATCCGGTGTCCAGATACAACTTTGATGTTAAATGTCTGCTGTTGTCTACTTGCTTGTAGAATACTCTAGTGAATTCTTCCGCTGTCTCACAGGCATTATCGACATTTCTTACTGCAACTTCATTGGTCATTTTTTGGAGCTGGAGGATTTGAAGGGTAATTTAGTGCTTGTAAATTCGTAGACAACTAATTGCAATAGGTTGTGTTATTTTTAGACGAAAGTTTTAATTGTATCTACTAAATTGCAAAAGATAATAATATTAAAACTGGACTTTTTAACTTGTAATATGATAAACATAAAGTAATACGACAATTACAGAGAATATTTAAAGTTTACTAACACATCGTAATATTAGTCAATTAAGTTAGATTTGTTAGGTAAAACAATTGATTACTTGTGACATTGACAGTCTAGACAGGGTTACCAGATAAATTAAAAGTCATTGTAAAATATATACATATTATTAGGTAAATCTAATAAATAAAATTCTCGTGTCACAGTTTTAGTTACCATACTCCTCCGAACAAAAAATTTTTTTTTTTATTATTTTGTTTTTTTTAATACATATAATTTTAAATTTTAAACCTTCTACCATCAACCCCTATTTTTTAATAGCGATATTAGTAATTCAATAATTTTCAACCCAGGTCGATAACTGATTAATTATCACTTGATTAGTGACCCAGTAAACTGCACGGAGCAGGGATGAGATCTCTTTTCTCACTACCTACAGTTTTCGGCCATTATTATCATCAGTATGTGAAAAATTAAGTGAAATCATTTCAAAAGAGAAAAATTGCGAAAGATAGGTATAATAATAAAAAAAACACGATTAACACTTGATACACTAACGCTCCAAACCTCTTCCACTCATATATACCACACACATTTACTCACACACTGACAATAAGTTAATCATTCATTTCTACTAAGATAATCCTAGGAATCATTTATATGGCAAAGCAACGTTTGCCGGGTCAGCTAGTTTTATATGAAATACTTGAGTTTAAATAATATATACCCGAATCTAATAGTTTGCTCTTTCTCTAGTTACAAAACCAACATCTAAGACGTGTAATAACTTTTCTTGTTTCTAAAATAATCTATTATATGAATCATAAAAAATCATATATGAATATTTCTGCAATAATTATAATAATACTCTTTATTGTACACCATATCACGGAAATGCCTTAAGAACAATTTAAACAATATGATTATACAATAGGCGGCCTTATCGCTAAAAACCGATTTCTTCTAGACAACCTTAAGGTGAGAAGTTAAAAGCATAAGAATATTATCTAGAGGCAGGGTGTACTAAATAAAGTTGAGTAAGTATAATTATAGTCTCGTTTTAAGTATTTTTTATAATTATGCATGATGTACATTTATTTACATAGGAGCTAAATCAAACGACGCAGAAATTCCCACTTACTCTTTGATTGCCACACTAAGGGGATATTAGCTTCATATTAATATGCTAATACAAAATAGTCATTCTATAGTATATTCTATTTTTCGACAAGAAACTTAAGAATTTAAAAAAATATCGTAATAATCGAAAACTGCTATTTTGATAGCAGTTCCATGTAGAAACCGACATGGAGACTGATAGAATTTATGGAATTACAAGGACAAATGTAGACAAAATCACTTTCCGGTACGCCCGCCGCTACCTTCAGAAGTCCGTAACGATGTTCTCTGGTTTTCCAATAGCGAAACCAAAACACGATAAACTGTAAAGAAAAATTGTAAATTCTGTAAAGGAGATGCAAACAAAGCTTACCTTTACATGATATGAATATAAAAATGCTGCTAATGGATAACTTCCTTGTTTAACTTTTGACTTGGACAGGAGAAATTTTATACTTTCCACGTAGTAGAGCAATAATTAAACCATATCTTTGATACTTGTTTTACATGAAATATATGAGCAGGTTTTATTCAATTACACGTTGATGTTGTTTATCTATTCTTCAAAACATCCTAAAAATAGATTTAATAAAATGCGGATACAGCATCTATTGATATTATCTGAGTTATTCTGTTTCTGGCTATTTAAAAGATTTAGTTGTATACAGATCGTTTCTTAAACTCCTTAAAACCTTGTCACACATCCCTTGGTATATGTCCTCAGTCAGTCATCTAAGGTATTGAGGGACACTGTTCAAACCCAGAGGGTGAGCGTCGTACACCGATAACGTTGTTTAGTCTTGTTTATAGATGTCTCTCTCGTCGGGACCAGGCAAAGCAAGTGTCGAACCTTACCGTAGTGAATACCCATTAAAATGATAACCACTTCATTTCTGAGATCCTTTACAATTCTAAGTCAATATTTGACTACAACGATGACGAGCAATTTCGGAAGGTGAAGCGCCTGAACTCGTAAACTAGATTGCGTAACAAAATAGCGGGCCGTTATTGACAAGGTTTTGTTCATTAGACAAGTACATGGGCTAGTACATGCTTGTACACCGGGTGTGCAACAACGTTCTTATAGTTTGAACATCGGTATGTCTACAACGCGCTACCACATATATACATACACAAACTAATATGGTTAGGATATGTAAGTGTTCCTACCATACATAAGTAAATGTAATCTTCCGAGCTTTTTACCATTCTTGAATGCTAATTTCCTTTTCATACCTATTGTATTACATATCTACAGGTTTTCGATAAATAAAACAAATTAATTAATCATAGAAATATTTTATTTTATAATGTCTTTATCTAATTTTAATAATCATCATACAAACTGGCTTACTTAAACAATAATGTTTATTAATTCTACTTGTATTTTAAATTTTAGGACATTTTGACACAAAATTCACTCATAGTCATCCATAGCATTATTATATTCATACCAAATATAAATGAAAGAGTTACTCTAAAACAATAAACCTTACATCGTACATGCGTGTGATTTCATTTCACTAGGAATTAAACAGTCTGCTTTTCAAGTTGAAATCTAACCCTAAGGCACTGACAAATGATTATGCACTAGTACAAAAATGATTCATAAATAATATATACCACTAAATAGTAAATAACATTCCCTTAATTTATTTAAAAATCACGCTCAAATTTAAATTCGGAGTTGAAATTAAAAGCTATAAAATAAAACAGTATTTAGTAGCCAATACATTTTCGTTTTCACCGTTGCAACGGCGACTACAGTCCGATATCACTAAATCTAAATGTAAATGATAATAATAGAGAATAAAAATTAGTAATTAATAAAAATATTTATTCATAGTACTTATATAAAAAATATATTGATAAAACTGCCACAAATTTTAATTGCGCGATCAAGTTATCACGTCGCGGCTTCAACCGTACGGAACACGCAACACAAGCTGGAACTTACCATCAAACGATGATAATATACATACAGTAAAACCATTTTGAATCGGGAATAAGTCATGTTATCTACCTAAATAATATCTTAAATAATTTATCACGTAATACTAACATATAAAAGTAAATAAGGTATTATAACAAAATTCATAGTAAGTTATATGGGAGTGATATTGAGACAGTTCGAATACACGAGGACCGGGTTGCCACACAAAACTTGCTACACATTAAAGTTGCCAACTTTCTCACCAAACGGGACACAACAAAGGGCCGTACGTACACTCGGCAACGATGTACTAGAAATTTTGTGGTCATATTTACCTTTAATACCGAATTAGTGATTGAATATTTCGTGTCTAATTTTGAGATCCTCCGATTCAGGAAGATATAACACGTGGCACTGTGCTGGTATCATAGTATCACCAAGTTCCATATAATTTACACTTCTGTTATGTTTACCGAATTTTATTATGTCATTCTGTGAGATAAGCGCACACTCGGTTCTTAAACGCACATTTAACTCATTTATGTTATCTGCGAATCATTGTTAACATGTATAAATTTTAAATCGAACTAGGAATTGATATTGAACATTGTATTTCACTCTGTTCAACTTGAACAATAAAATATAACAAGGAAATCTACTCGTGCTCGTCGCGTTTGTATTGAAAAAACAATGCAACCTCTAAGCAATGTTAACGATCACAACTAATTATAATAAAGCCACCGTCTATCTCAATCTAAACATCAAACTATTATAGTGACGCTCCTGTTCATCGAGTTCAGTATTGCTCAAACACCAGGTGAATCGGTTGAGATTGCGTTGACTTCTATTAAACTGTCTTAATTAGTACAAAAGTGTTTCAATAGATCAACTAGCTTCGATAAACACCAGGGCGGCGCGACGACACCGTGCACGCCCTCCCCGCGCCGTGCGCTCCACTGGACATTGATAACGTCACCCGAATGCGCTCCAGATTGTTATTATTCGTTATATTTCTTGTAATCCGACCTGCGACATTAAAATCTATTAGTTACAATAGAATATATAATATTTTCTGTTTACAACGAAATAAGAATATTAAGTAACGATTAGTTACAATCTCGTAACATCGACGTTCGACCACCATCGACCACCGTACAGTCCCGAACGAGTCCTCAGTAAATTATCTCAAGGCGATCGTTCCCGTACTAGCGGCGATCCAAGCAGTGGGACAATTACATTGAATAAAAACAGATCCAACATCATTTCTTCTTGCCGATTGTTTACCAATTTCAGATTAATAAACATTTTCAATAATAATTATTTTTAATATTTGTTAATGCAATTTCGAATTGGTTAATAAAAATAAGACAGTGTGTGACAATGTAAAGGTAATGTGATATTTATATAAAAACTATTATTTGTTTTTATAAACATTTATAAATAAACGTAAGACAGAACAGTTAACATCGTGAACTTGCCTGCAACGGTCCATTGTGTACATCTTTACCGGACAGATCTGCAATTCGTTCCTGACCAAAAACAAAAACTTTGTATTTCACTTGGACTATAAAACTACTACTAATATAAATTTGGTAATGTTTAAGCTATATATTATATACATATATACACACCAGCGTGCGTGCATGTGTGTATTGTGTTTAAATAACACGCGTTACCTGCGCGAGCCGCTCGGCGTCAGCGAAGCTGGTACTGTGACTCGATTGCTTCTGCTGCAGCTCCGCTTGGAGCGAATCTATTTTGTTCTGCATCTGTAAGGAACGAAACAAGTCGTACATCGTCCATAAACAACCGCCACCGTCACCGTCACCAACGTACAGCGGGACCGACAAGGACTTCACCTATAGTTGTACAGTGAAACCGTATTCACCGTAGACAAAAGGAAAAACCATACACTCAAAGCGCCTCACCGTTGATAACACGCGTATGTAAAGGATAGTGATCAGATTGACACGTTCTTGTACGACTGACACAGGTCCTAGACGAGGTTCTTTGTTATAAAGAAACCCTCAAATGACCGACAAACTAGCAGACGAGCCACCTGATGGTAAGTGATCACCGTCGCCTGTGGACATCAGCAAGACCAAAGGTACCGATGTGTTGTCGGCCAGGAAATGAGAAGAAGGTAAGAAAGAAAGTACTGGCTCTCAGGCCCCCAGCCGGTAGTAGGCCAGGCAGGCTTCACAGAAAGATAATAATACCAATAATAATATTAGTAACTTAATAATAATACTGATAATATAATCCTTACGCGAAGCCCTACCACCAAGCAAGTTTATTAAAGGCACTCGATAATTTTTGTTTCTCTTCGTTTGTTGTCGTCTCCTTGATTTACACGACAACACCAAGATCACCTAAGTAATTACAAACGGGCGCACTGGAACATGATGATTTATCCACAGTGGTGTCTTTATGGTCCTCTTGGAGTACACCGGCGCATGGAACTCTAAACAATTAACTGCCAATAAAATGTCGTACTGCGCCACACATCCACACGCCAAACACCATACTATCCTTTAATATCATGTAATATTATTACACAGATCGCATTGCAATCTGTCAAGTAGTACAAAATAAACTGCAGAAAGACGTGAAGAAATATATATGTAGAACGACATTCAACACTACAACATTACAACACAATACAGAAGTGTCAACCGAACGTCTCGCGTGTGGTACCTCCTTTATGATTGTAGGCAATGATTTTTCCATGCAGGAGTATGCGAACGCCAAAGGTTCCTATGTAGAAAAAAATTATATTTAATTTAATTATTATTAATTAATTAATTTGCAAATGAAACATTTCGTTTAACGTGTGTCGAATGTGTGCGATGTAACAATAACTCTGCATCGCGTACTGATCGTTGTTGTTGTTTGGTATTAAATAATGAATTTGTAACGGTCAACTGATAAAAAAACAATTCGATCAGCGGCTGTGTTAGCACTCGATGTGTTTTAAAATATTCAAAATTATTAAAATGTTTGTTCAAATAACACTACATTATTTTTGTCATAGTTACTCAAAATAATAGACTTCTCACCCTAACCGAGACTGTCTCGATTGGAAAATAAAAAACTAAACAAAACCAAGATCGAATTAAAAAGTAATCATTTTAAATAGTTTTCGAGGCCAAATCAATGTTCAAATTTAATAAAAAGCTAACAATTTTAAATTCACTTAAACCTATCCCTTGTCCGTCTGAACTCCAATCAATTCGAATACAACCTTTTCGTCCACCTATCAAATTTCAAACGGGTTATCACTTGATCGTAATGTGTCTCGGATCACTGCTCGCGACAAGTACACGCGCGTTCTTATTGGAATCGTAACACATGTGGGACATGCTCTTTCTATTAGCTTGTTAAGGTTCCATCGGCGTTTAAAAACACATCGTCAACTTGATACGTAAATTTGAAGTCCATTTTCCAGCGACACGTCAAAACTCTCCACCCCACACTGTCTACAGTAGCTAATATAGTAATACAATCAGCATCTAAACATCGACTTGTAATCACAATGCAGATCTGATTTAATTTGTTTAGAACGTTTTCTTCTCCTGATTGACTCGTATCATCCGGAGCGGCGAGCGGCTCCGATAACGTCCGCCTGACTCTCACGTCACTCAGCGTGCACGATATCAATAAACACATGCGTTTCAAGTTTCCCTTTTGATAATTTCCGTTTCACGTGATATTTTAAAAATGACCTCAAACGTTTCCGTCTTCACTTTCATTACAGGTTTCTACTGTGTCCAAGTTCCGTTAAGTACCTGCAAAATGATCCGATGGCGCAGGTCGTCCAGCTCGGCCTGGCTGGCGGCCAGCTGCGCCGCCCAGCGCTGCTCCTCGCGCGTCACGTTCTGCTGCAGCCGGCTCAGCACTCCCTCCTGTTCGAGCAACGAGATACGATAACAGTTACTAGGTGTAGAGCCGGATAGTGTGAATGACTTCACGGCTAGAGTGAAAAGGCCTACATTGGGGTTTAAAATCTTCTAGAGATGGAGCGACAACAATCTCTATTATTAAAACAATGACAGTATTATTATTAAAACAATGACACGTCTAATCCCTTTTCAATACACCGAAAGCGACTCTGCGACATGGTTGAAGTTTTAGTTGCATGTCAAATTTGTGTGCGTTTCGAACAGAACGCAACGCATATCCGAAGAGACACAGCCGACCGATAGAATCCGACATGCCTAGTATCATCTGATGTCAGAAAATCAATTGAATACATCATTCACATATTCAGTTCGATGTAAATCCTAAGTAAGAAACGCTCATAGTTCCGGTTTTGTGGCCGGTGTGAGTCACCCACCGAGTTATGCAACTGGGGTCGCAGTCGGTAATTGATGGGTGACAAGCTAACGGCTGGATTTATTAAAAGCTTCAAAACATGAAGAAAAAATTATTGTGAACATTAAATCACTTACAGTATCTGTGATTATCCTCTTATACTTTTCGACGACACCCTGTAAATGTTCGTTCTGCGGAATGAGCTCCTTGAGCCGTTCGTCGCTGTCGTTGGGCAACGATTGTGACGCTTTCTCCTGCTTCTCTAACTCCTTCTCGTGCCGGTTTTTATCAGATTCCCTCTCCCGCTGCAACCTCTCCACCCTGTCCCTAAGTTCCTTTTGCGTGGCGTCCTTTTCTTGGAGTTTCTTTTCCATTTCTTCCTGGAGTTGCCTCTTTTCCACATCCTTTTCTTGAACTTTCTTGATAATTTCTTCTTGCAGAAGTTTCTTCTCGGCTTCCTTCTTCTGGAGCTCGTTCTTCAAGTTTTCGGCGAAGGCCTGCAGCCAGCCGCGACCGGCCGGCACTGACGGCGAGGCGGCGGGGCACACCACGCGAAGCACGCTCGCTACTTCACTGTATTGACTCTCTTGCGCCTTCGCTATCGCCTCCTGAGAAGACACATTATCTTCAATACTTCACACAACAAACATTGTTATCTGAACCTGGGTTAGTTACAAAGCATTATAGATACATTTATTTTATGCGCGGTACACTATATGGGTGAATTTTCCAGGGTTGCATGTGTATGAACGACTCAAGACTCAAACACTAATGATGCGTATTGCCGCGTCCAATGCAATAATGTCATCACTAAGGATTACGTATTATTCGTTTATACAGCTCTATAATTCATTTGTATAGCTTAATAAATCGAATTATTTAAAATTATGCACAATTATTGACAATAAACATCTCTGTGTCTGTGTTGTTAATATTCGTTCGTTGTTGATGGCCATATTATAAATGAGCTTTCTTACTTAGTTTTTCCCCTAACATTACTTCACAGACTGTTCCATAATGGCTGCAATAGGCGGTGTTGCAAAAATATGGATGTGTTGTTTTTTCGAAGATATACTTGTTGCTTCTTTCAAATCTTTTCAGGGTTCACTATATGAAATCAATTACATTACACCGATTTATGATAATTTTAACATCCTTTCAACACCGGGAAAATCCACCTCACATTGACAGATTCATCGAGAGACCAAATAAATAAACCCGAAACACCTGCGCAACTAGCGCCCGCATCACACACATCAAATGGATACATTATAGTGTGATCGTACGTCTACTAACACACACACGAGTATATTCACACCAGTGCAGACGAATAATAACAAAGCAGCTGAATTTGTCGAAAGCGAAGCCGGCCAAAGATCTAACTAAATACCTCTTTATATTTAACAATATATTTTTTTGATATCTATGTATTTTACATTAATAAGAAAGTAAACAATATCACACTAAGATACTCTGCATAAATCGAGTTAACTAAAATTATATACAGTTATTTATTTTGTTACCATTTTGCTAACGTCAGCTGTGTTAGATTTAAACTTAAACCAACCCAAATAAACATTTGACGAAATAAAATTAATTTTGTCATTGTTATTGCGCCCATCGCTTTCCAAGTGATCTAGTAAATCTATATATATATAATATAATCGATATAAATATAAATAGACAAAGAAAACCGGTTCAGTAGTACCATATTACACGCAAGTTTGTCAACAGTTTTCTTTTTGTTTCGTTTGGTAAGCATTAAGCTTTGGTTACATAAAACCAAAATAAGAACCGAACGTTACTATATGCTAGGATCGAGTTTCGACCACCGGTCCAACGCTATACATATAGTTTGTCGATGACCGTAATCGACCAACTTCTGAACGACTACCGACCGTCAGCCGAGCGCTAGTTCAGTTGCATGCGGGTCTACGTCGTTGGACAAGCAAGCGTTGACTTACTGCGGTGTCTCGGGCCGGCCTCGCGCACGCCGCGTTTGTCTGAAGCGCCCTTTCGGCGGACTGTAACGCCTCCATTATTTTCCAGTTTTTAGTACGCAACTCCTGAGTGGTACGAGGCACAAACAACATGTTAGTACCAACCAAAACGGACATCTCGAGGCATGCACTTTTTAAACTTGAAAATTGACTGTGGGTTATTATTAATATCCGCAGTTAAAACGGTATGTTAAGTTTGATAGCTAACGACACATGTAAGTTGAATCAAAAAGAACAGGCGCTCACTCGGAGTTACTGTTGACACGTATTTAAGAGTAATTTTTATAACACTTTTCTTGTTACCCTAAACATGTCACATCTGAGGGGTGAGATGAAAACATATTATCTGTCTCCTTACATACTTCCGAAACCACCAGGTGTCACTGTGATACCTGCCCAAGCGGGTTGTACAAAATGGTTTTACAATAATATCCTACAAACGAGCCTACAAGCCGGTACGTGATGGTATATGATGGTAGGTGGTTAACACCGCGATACATCCCGTACACCGGGGACGATATCGCATTACGAGTGACAAAAGGACCATTGAACCTTTCAATCACAAGTGACTCTTAGGTTCTATATCAGAAACATTACACAGGTGATTTCAAGAGAATGATAACTAGCCAAACAGCAAGAGAACTTTACCACCATGCCTGAACACCGTCGTTATTAAGCTACGTGGTAGAGGATCTCTAACTTGAAGACAAGACGAGAAGACTTGGACTCAACGATAGAGATGCGGCGACACCGTGTGGTTTATCGCTAATGTCACATTCGGCAGTCGATCGTTATACTGCGCCTGCGCATCAGTTTTAATGTGACCGGGTCAATGTTTAAGCGACATATATATGTGTGTGTGTGTGTAATTGTGCAATATAAAATAATCTGTCTTTCTAATTCTTCGGTGGTTTCGTTGGAGCATTCCTTTAAACACACACACATACGCCACACGCACAAAACGGTGATACGCCATGTACTCACGTTGTTCTTCTCCTTGTACTGTTCCAATTGGTCATGCAACTCTTTCAGCTGCTCCCGCTGCTCGTTGCTACAGCGCTGCGCTGCCTCCAGCTCCCCGCGGAGCGCCTCCACGACGCTCTCCACCTTCGCCAGCTCCGCCGCCTGAAAATATTATACAATTTATACTTTATTATCTACAAACACCTATTGTACTTCATATAACTTGATATAACTTCGTTTCTGTGGATAGACAAAAATTTAATCCCTCACAGATCTTGCAGGTGGCGCAGCGTCAATAGGTTACATACAAAACTATCAATTTGTAGATCCATGGCACACTCTTCAAAAATTACTTACACTTCCTCGCATACAACATCGCACTTCTCTTATAGAAATATATATTTGATATAATTAACAAAGATACATGGAAATTATTATTGGAGTATTACGTAAATTCCCCCATCAATACCTTCTGATCGAAGCCGGCGGGCGGCAGGCCGTTGTGCGCGGGCGCCGCCCTCAGCTGCATCAACTCAGCCAACTCTGTCTCCTTGGCCGCCAGCTGCTGGCGCAGAGACGACACCTCGCTCAACAGCTGATACAACCAATTATTTTACACTATTATTATTACACTAATGTATTATAGTACTGTTTTAACACATTAAACAATCGAAACAATGGGGAGGGGGGGGGGGAGGCTGTAGTCAAAGTTAATCGTAAACATTTAAAAACTTGTATTTGCAAGTGAATATTTTGTTTGGTGATAGGGCTTAGCTTAAGGATTATATTATCAGTATTATTATTAAGTCATTGATATCCGTGAATCCCGCCCGGCTAGCTACCAGCTACCACCCTTCATCTCGAGTCAACCGCCAAACGACTCGTCGTGTTCCAGCTCCGTGCTTCAGGGGCAGTACATTATTTTTTACTTTCTTCTCATTTCATCAGTGATACCTTTAGTGTTACCGACGTGCACGGCCTACCTACGGAGACCACATACCGGCTAATCAATGTTGTTACCTGTTGTTGTTGCTTCTCAGTCTCTTCTTTCAGTTTTTCCAAGCTGCCCTCAGCGGCCTGAGCACGAGAAGTCAACCTCTGTACTTCCTCTGTCAGGCCTGAACAAGACGACATATTGGTTACACGTTACAACTTTTTACTTCCAGAGTGTATCGTACGAAAGTTAAATCGGGACATGAATTTTAGTGGAGGGGGGGGAGTATAAAAATATAATAACATATGTACCTTCGATTCGTTCCTGGGCAACACGGAGTTCCTGTTGCGTCTGCTGGTCGGCGAGCGCCGCGCATTGCCGCTGCGCCTCCAGCTCAGTACAAGCGCGCGTAGCCTCCTGGACATATACAAAGTTAACCACCATATTGTTTTCTAATACAAAGTTGAAACTATAGATACAGAGTACGACAGAGACCAGGATGAGATCATAATTTTTGGCACCCAGCAACTCGGTACAGTCAACATTGAATTGTAATATTAACCGTGCTGGTGTCCAATTGTGGCATTAATAATAGAGAATGAAAGATTGTGCTATCTTCATTCGTTAAAACTGAAGAGTTATGTCAACGCTCGGTAGATAACACATAATTATAGGTTATCGTAAGTAGAGGAGGGATTAGATAAATATACTTCTTCATACACAATCAATACAGTGTTTGTTCTAAAAACTATACAAGATCGTTTATCGGCTATGAAAATTGATTAAATTTTTTTTAATTATGAACTTAAGTTATTTCAAACATAACTAATAATTATTTAACTATAATAATTTCTAGCACCATTAACTTCACAAATTATATTTGTACTACAAATTACCATTTGGTTCGGCTAAGAAAACCATTGTGCACCTTGTGCATACCTTTACACCTGAGTGCTCCATAATGTTCTCAAACACTCGTACATTAAGTCTGTCAAGCGCTACATGACGAGCGTGGAGCTTCATTTTCCTATTGTCAGAAGAAACTAAAACCCGACAGTGACTGGGTTGTAAGTTTAGAACCACACATGTACGCACTTACGCTCGAACACGCACAGAAGCACGAACGTACGCTTCAACACGTGAACGCGCACACGCCCATACACCCACCTGCAACTGCTGCGCTAGGTCGGCAGCGTGCTGCTGCGCCACGACGGCTTCGCAGCGCGCCTGTCCCGCCTCGAGCGCGCGCGCTGCCAACTCCGCCTGCTGCGCCGACAGCTGCGCTATCAGCGCCGCCTCCGACTGCAACGACACGCGGGCACGCTATGATACTGGCACAAGTGTCGTCCCGGTAAGACAGGGGAGAGCATTCCTGGCTCTCGTAGTTAAGGTTCAGGCTCTATTTATTAAAGATAACTAAGAGTAGAATACATTTATATGTAACACTCTACGGAACGGTAGTGTCACACGATTTAACACTTATGAAAACGTTTTGTAATCTTACAAATTATTAAATTAATCTTACAAATAGTCCATAACATTAAATAATGACCGAAGTAAAGCAATATTGACAGAAGAAGTAATGACGAGTAAGTCTAAAAATTTATAAATGTATATTTTACGTTTACAACTTATAATATGTTATATACATATGTGTATTATACATCGATATAATACAACGATATTTGTATTTAATGATCCAATCAGTTTGAAACTTTTAGTCCGTCCCTCGCCATCGGCATCGACTCCGGCATATCACTATGGAACATGTTAGGACATATGAAATACGACAAAGCTTAACAGTTTCTTTCTATAGATAACAATCGGAAGCCGGTTAACATGCTTTTACGAAGCACGGAATCTATTTATAAATTCACTGACGATCTACATTTATTATTATTACTTACCTGGAAATAATATCAGCTCACTCCGTCTACGGAACGTCAAGCTTATATTCGGAACAAAGCACAATTCACAACAAGCAACCGCTCTGCACGCGGCAAATCTGCGTTCTACACCGCGGTTGAAATGTACTAGGGCCTAATCCAAACAGCGTGGTCAAAATTTATTCCGTGAAAAAATTCTGCTTTCAAATCAATTAGGTAATATTTTTTTACAAATAGTTTGTCTCGATACTATAAAACGAATTCATATATATACAGGCACAGCTTATTTACACGTTATTAATTATAATGCTTGAGTTAAGTCCACGTGCTAAAGTTTATATTTAATCGTCCTAAGCGCGCACGCACGTCGCCGCGCGCACGCACCGCGCCGCTCGACTCCGCCGCCTCGTGTCGATACAATATCGAAAGTACTAGTTAATCGAGGAAGGCTACCACAAAATCACGAATATATCCCGAGATTATTTCCGTATTTCGCTTACGTTCATTTTTTATCGCAATTTCTTTAAAATTGCGCAATTTAAAAAAGTGATGAACTATATAATTACTAGAGAAAAACGGAAGAATACTATTATTGTGTATTAAAATCAAACGACCAATGATATATATACATATTTCATATAAAGCCATTACATGTTAATGCTTGCTGCCCTCATAGGATTCGTGTTTTCGCAATTGCCGCTTCATATCCGATCCGCCTAGTCTAACGCCTCCCGGGCTATCCTTGTCGATTGTAAAATAAGTAACAAGATAAACTTACGTCAGAAAGCCTCTGAATGTGCATTTCCAACTGCACTCGCTGTGCCTGCGCTTCCCCCTCAGCTGATAATTTAGACTGAAGCTAAAAAAAAGGAAGTGAAGTTACTAAAACGTCGAAGCCATACTTAATTGAAAGCATAAGCATGAAAATGGACGTAATTAAATACGTTCTGTAAACTAGCTACTAATCTAGTTAGATCAGTACGCTGGCGTCGTACGCTATGGAACGAGACGGCGCTGGAACTGACGGTTTCTTTAATTATTACCCGACTTGACTAGTGATACAAAACGAGACGGTACGTTCACGTTTTTGAGCTTCAATTTCGGTCGGTCGGTTATATAAAAGTTCGAATATTTTCAGTAATTTCCCGTCGACGGCTGTAAGAGTGAATATCTTCGACGAGCTAAGTTTCGTCGTATCGGGCAACATGTAAAAAAAATACATTAAGAGTAAATTAATAAATTATTGCATTTGAATAAAATAATAAATGAATATT
>DWPT01000783.1:0-21636 GCA_018251895.1 Agathymus mariae mariae
ACTCGACGTACGGCGGGTATCCATCCTTATGTAGTGAACGTACCACCTATACGGACGGCGCGGTTTGCGTCGTCATTGATTGTGCGCACTGCAAAGGACTGGAATAACTTGCCCGCGTCGGTGTTCCCGCCTTCTTTCAACGTAGGAGCCTTAACTTATTCTATTTAAAAAAAAAGTCAATAAGGAAACTACCATGTTTTAATATTTTTTAAGTCACTGAACTTCGTTTCTACTGATGCTTTAGGGAATGGAAACACTAGTGTGAATTGCATTACTGTTTTTAAATTAGGAATCAATTTTTGTCCTTAGTCGTTTTTAAAGCTGAGTGTTTTTCTCCAGTAGCTTTCGGCGTCGTCGCCCATATCAAGCACATGCCGCGTGAAATTCAGCATAGTATGAGCTTCACATAAAAACAAAACGTAAATTGTGTTTCTAATTAAACTAGACAGGATAAAAATAGATTAGTCGTAGTATTAGTGTCTATACAGAGACTTTCCCAAGTAGTGATGTACCTACTTACAATACACAAACTGGTGATGGCCTGTAGTAAAAAAGTAATCGGTAACATGTGCAATTCTATATAATAGTTTCATACTGATAAAAGAAAGCCATTTATCGGTTGTTATGGTATAAATGTTATATTCCCTACGTTTTCCCTGCATAGAACCAATCCCCACACCAATCCTCAACCGACTCGGGATTCCTCGCAACTCGGCTAATTCCCTACAAATTGGCTTCAGTGTATTAAAGTCAAACTTCAAACACATGTCATTTTTTACCACAGAATATTAACACTTTACGGCGAGCCCAATTGTAGGTATTAACTGTAACTTAGTAGTGGAATATCATTTAGAGCTAGATACGTGGTCAAAAATGTTGTAGTCCTTTGTCTTCGAGGTGACCACTTAAAAAATATATCGATATTTATATTCTATATAAAATATTGGATCTCAGCATCTATGTTTATCGATATATCACTAGAAAATGTCGATATTTTTTCACTATCGAATACTATGTGGGACAGAAGTTTAATATTACTTTTTTCCAGTGAAACTTGCAAAGTTTATGGTCCTTGATTTAATATATGCGAATGTAGAATCAGACTAACATAGCTAAACTAGTATAATAATGTAATAATCAGATGATGCGTCAACTCAGTTATTTTAGAGTAATTAATTGTAGTAGCAAATAGTAGTCTTACATTAACTTGTGTTAGATAAACAATCAAAACAATAATTTTGTTGCGTTACCGCCAAACAACTTAGGACGACGCAAGAAGAGAGTGAGTGAAAATAAATATAACGAAAAATGAACCTATAGAATCCACAGACTACTTACATTGAGAGTGAATGGTCAATCGATCTGTCAGGAAAGATTATGTAATTAATCGTATGGAAAACATCAAATAAGTTCGATATTCTTTCTTTCGCCGTTTCTTCTCCTTGATGTTAAAGCACCTTTCCGAATCGGTAGTAGAAGCAAAAAATGACGTGTATAAATACTTATAGAATACCTACATGATTAAATGATTTTGAATTTGCATTTGAATTTGATATATTGATGTTAAGTGAATATCCCTACTTTGACTTTAAAATTATATGTAAGTGTATTTTTGTAAATGAGGTTAATAGCTAAATTATTAAAATTAATCATATTCTATAAAATTTTGTATGAAATTTTCTTAATTTTTCTTTTTTTTTGAGAATTTTCCATGTGTTTAAATTTTAATTGTTACCGCTGCAGAAATTTCTATATACGAATGTAGAAATAATAACATGAATTTGGAAAATCTTAAAATTTTACAATTATTTGTAATTATATTTTCTAGCAAGCGAATAATTTTGAGTCAATTAAATGAAGTTCCCCATTACACAGTGACAGAAGGAGTGATATCAATTTGTTCATATTATTAGTGACAAACACAGACTATTATCTGTGTTTATTTTGTTATCAGGGACTTCCAAAAATATAGTGTTACTACAAAATAGATATATACTTATCTCTTATTCATGGAACATACTATTCGAGTTGATTGACATTAACAATGTCATAATGGTGGAGTCAGGCGTGTCAACAGTTCAGTTGCATTTTGACGCGACAGAATTAAATTTCATTTAGCGAACATTTATTTTGCCCTTGAATGTAGCAATTTAGTATTACTCCTGCTTCGAACTGTACTGAACAATACCGTACTTATGTTGTGACAAAAAGTCTATCAGACACCACTTGACTATTTGTTGATTTTATAAAATGAATCGCAGAAGGGGACATGATGAAGATGATGGATACGGTTTGTTGCCACGAAATACTATTACTGTTTGTAGGTTAGATAAATATATCAAAAATTGACAAGCAATTTTATTTTTTAGAGCGTTTACATCGAAAAAGACGTCGCGTTTCCGAAAACCAAGAAATAGAGGACAGATTGGAATCTCTAATACTAAGAGTTGGTGAGAAAAGTAGTTCAAGTTTGGAGAGTAATTTGGAAGGACTAGCCAGTGTCCTAGAAGCGGATTTGAGCACCTTTCGCGTTAAAATCCTGCGCATATTAACAGAATGCGCCATCCGTATGCCTGAGAAATGTACCATTTATGCAACTTTAGTTGGTCTTTTGAACGCCAAAAACTACAATTTTGGCGGAGAATTTGTCGACTATATAGTTAAAACATTTAAAGAAAACCTAAAAATTGGAAAATGGAACGCAGCTAGATACTGCCTAAGGTTCATATCCGACCTGGTGAACTGTCACGTGCTTGCTGCGTCATCGTTACTGACGCTACTGGAGACATTAGTGGACAGTGCTAATGAGGATAGTGTCCCTCAAGTGAGAAGAGATTGGTTTGTGTTTGCTGTCCTGTCAACACTTCCATGGGTTGGTAGGGAGCTGTATGAAAAGAAGGAATCCCAACTTGACCAGTTGTTGGTTACAATAGAAGTTTTTCTCAACAAACGTAGTAAAAAGCATTGGCCTGCTCTTAAAGTATGGACAGCGGACTCTCCACACTTACAGGAGGAGTACTTGGACTGTCTTTGGGCACAAATTAAGAAGCTGAGACAAGATAATTGGTCAGAAAAGCATATACCTCGACCATATCTGGCATTTGACTCAATTTTGTGTGAAGCTTTACAACACACACTACCAACTATTCAGGTAATATAATTCTTCCAATAACTAAATTGTCAATTCTAGTATTTATACCACTAGAATGATACTTCGTTATCCTTTTTCTTGTTAAAAAATATGTGATAATATTTACAGCCCCCTCCACATAATGATGGTGATACTTACCCCATGCCGAGGGTTATATTCCGCATGTTTGATTACACTGACTGTCCTGATGGCCCAGTGTTGCCAGGAGTACATTCAATTGAAAGATTTCTAATTGAAGAACATCTTCACAACATTATTGAAGCTTACCACGTTGAACGCAAGGAGTGTGCCGCTCAACTTTTATGTTTCCCATATAAAGCTAAAATACCCTTGGAATACTGCATAGTAGAAGTGATTTTTGCAGAATTGTTCAATCTTCCCAGGCCGAGATATTTGCCGATATGCTATGGTTCTATCCTCATTGAACTCTGTAAGCTGCAGCCCTCAACCATGCCACAAGTTTTGGCACAGGCAACAGAAATTCTGTTTATGAGAATAGATTCTATGAATGTTGCATGTTTTGATAGGTATGTATTTTTAATCTACAGTTGCATCATTGTTTGTAGGAATTGATTTTAAAGTGATGGGAAAAATGGCCTCAAATGTTATTTAGGTTGAGTTAAATTAAACAGGAATCTGGCAGATCACTGATGTATAAAAGTAATAATCAGTTTTAGATAGTTTTTACTGTAAATATTATATTATCTAGAGGATTAGTGTAAATGATGCAAAGCGCTATAAAAGGATATTTGGTATTACACACTCTACCAAAAGATATACTAATATGGTGTTATAGTTTAAAAAATAAAAACAGTCACTCACCCCCTTCACTAGGATCCTGTGATGTGGGTAGCATGAACATACAAAAATTTGACATCTTAAATAACACACACAGGCATCATTTTTATGTTTTTGTTTTCAGATTTGTGAATTGGTTTGCATATCATTTGAGCAATTTCCAGTACCGTTGGTCATGGGAAGACTGGGAAGGATGTGCTCAGTTAGATCCTGATCACCCTAAACCACGGTTCATAAGAGAAGTCCTCAACAAGTGTCTCAGGTACATAATACATATATTGTGTATACATTATTATCACTTTTGATTAATATAAAATACATAATAAATATCATTAAAGGTATCTAAGATCAGTTTTCGTAAAAGGATTTTGTTGTAAAGAAGTTTAGTGTTAGAGTAGTGATTAAATGGTTATATGAAAAATAGTGGCTGTAGCAAATATTTCCCCTGATCAACTAATTTTTTTTAGATTATCATATCATCAACGAATTAAGGACATCACTCCAGAATCTTTTGCATCATTTGTTCCACTAAAACCAGAGCCAATCTACAAATACTCAATGGAAGGAGCAGGTAAAAGAATTTGTTATTTTTGTAATAATTTAATTCTTGAAATAAATATTTTAATTTTATCAATATACTTATACTAATCATACCTTATAAATAATATCCATATTTACATTTGCATTTATATGCGACATGTAGATGAAATGATTAAATGCTTTTTGATTATTTGTAACTTTGTTTGTGTAATGAATGTACCGAGTTATGTTAATTTTCTTTACAAACCATTTAAATTGAATAATGATTATGAAGCAAAAGGATTATATTGCTTTCTTTTTTTCTAGTCAAGTTTGTGGTCATAAATTAATTAGTATGTAGTTAAAGCTCATATAGTGAGTATTATTGCAGGAAAAGTAAGATCAGTCTATTCCATGGCTAATAATTCTAGAAAACTGTATGGACGATCTTGATAATCTTCATAATCGTTATCACTGGAAGTTCTACCTGCATCGTGTTCTCCTTCGTTAACTGTCTCAGAATCATCATTGCCAATTGATTGCGATTCTTTATCTTCATCATCATCGTAATGATCATCTTCTTCTGAATTTCGCTCTGAATTATTCTGCTTTTCACCTAGATTATCAAGAAAATCTTTAAAATCGTCGTCGATTTTGAGGTATTTCTCACGACTTTCACTTTCTTCTTCATTTAGCTCCGGTTTTGGTGACGATATATCATTATCTTTTTCGGATGCATCGCCAAAATTAAAATCAAATAAATCCTGAAACATATCGGTTGTGGTACTTGCTGTTGAAATTACAGAAAGGTTATTTTCTACGTTGGATTTACTGGTAGTCTTCTTCTTTTTGCATTTAGTTTTGTTTTTTGCATTTGTGTGAGGTGTTGTTTCCATAATTGGATCACCAGTTACGTTTTCTTCTGGCCCAGTGAGTTCGTGGTTTTTTTCACTGGGCTGTATAGTTGTAGACTGAAATATAAATTCTGCGTTATCTTTTGACTCCTCCTCGGCGGTTTCGACATTTTTTTCTTCATCATTATCGTCATATTCTTCTTCTTGATAATTATTGGTCTCGTTAACACTGTTACTATCTTCCATAATTTTTTTTGTCGTAGTGGATTGCGTAGATAGTTCAGATTTAATTGGTATTTCGGTTGGATCACTTGTGCTAACATCACTCGCTCGATCTGGATGTCTTTTTCTGGTTTCTTTATCCGAAGTACTTGGCACTGTGGAAGAAAGATAACCTTGGAAATTAGATCCTTTTCTTCTATATATTCCTGAGGAAACTGTGCTTGTTTGATTTTTCGAGCTCCATTTGTCATGTTTTACTGAAGTTCCTTTTAGCATTAATGTAGATTGTCGAAAACGATTTCTGTTCTTTAGTGTACTTGCGATGGTTGTTATTCGTGTTGCTGTTGTTGTTAAACTTCTACTTGTTGTCGGTCGTGTGGTAGTTGTAGTTATAGGCTTAGCAGTACTCGTAGAGGTATCAGCAATAGAAGTAGTAGGAAAAGGAGTTGTTGAAGTTGTTGTTGTAGTAGTAATTGATGTAGACGTCGTTGATTTTTTGCTTGTCGTTTCCAAAAGAGATTTTGTAGAACTTACTGCAGCGGAACTCGCTTGTGGTATAAGATCTTTGGCTGGTCTTTTTAACGCTGATTTTTCAATCACCTTATTGGTTGTCGTCGTTGAATTTGTCGTTACTCTTTTGTGCTTTTTGATTTTATCTTGTTTAACAAATTTTGGTGGCGGGCGTGTACGTTTCTTCGGCTTAGGTGTCGTTTTAATACTTGTCTCTGTGTCTGGTACAGATTCTGTAGTTGTGATTATTGTCTTTTTGACATTTGAAAAAGATTCAGTTGGAGTGAGTGATGTGGTTGTTTCAGTTGTAGTAAATTTTTCTGTGGGAGTTGCCATGGGAGTAGTTTTTGTAAAAGCACTTAAAATATTAGCCCATTCTACTGAGTCGACATCTTCTTCAGATTCGTTCGCTGCAGTTATAATCTCTGGAGCCTTCGTAGTGAGCTTTTTTAATTTTGTATTTTCTTTTTGCTTAGGAGGTTTTCTGGGTACATTCGTTATTCGTAATTTGTTATAGCCTTTGGCAGGAGCGTTAGAAACTTTATCATATTCTTTTGAGCTGTTTGGATAGCCAGTAGTTATTGGCCTAAATGAGGTTTCAATAAAAGAGTCTTTTTCCGTAGATTGATTGTCTAAGATTTGAGGGCTAGGCCTGAAGTCGATTGGTCTATTGTTCCTTAAGGGTTTTGGTGTAGCTACGTGTTTTAATGGAGGCATAGGTTTGAATGGCTTCTTATCCATAGTAACAAATACTCCTGGTGGAGCATTGTATATTGGCGGTCTTACATGTTCCGAGAAATAATTTATCTTTGACGATGGTGACCGAAATTTGTTATAATTTTTGTATACTGTTATAGTTTCTGGAATGTGTGTTGTTCCATTACTAAATCTCATTATATTACTGGCTTCAAACGACATATCTTTAGTCGGCAAAACTGGAGGTACCGGTGTTGGCAAAACAGCAGGTCGCGTGGTTCTGATAGGTTTGTTTGACGTTAAACTGTTGTAATCAGATTGCAAAGTATGTGATTTACCGTTGTTAAAGTGGTTATTACTATTTATATACTGATTGTCATTGATATAATGGTTACTGTTGCTGTTACTATAATAATTACCGTTAGGATAATGATTGCCGTTAGAATATTGATTTCCATTTAGAATTTCAGCTGAATTTGCGTCTAGATAGTGGTGGAATGTTGGTCCAACCGGTGGAGGGGGAATGGGACGTGAATATTTAACTGGTTGTTTGTATGGGTATGGCATATGTTTCACATGTTGTTGATGTTGATCTGTTGGGGTACCAACGTATCCAGTTTTTGACAATGGTAGATGGACTTGTGGAACGTAAGAATTTGATTTATGTCTTGGTGCTGCTTCTGGTGGGATATCATCGTCATCATCGGAAAACAAAGATGAAAAAATTCTGTCTAGGCCGTGATAATATGATCGGGCTAAGGAATATTTAGTTGGAACAATGTTTCTGTGAATCCAAACAGCTCGTTCTGGCCTAATAACTTGAGGGACCATTTTTTCGCGTTTATTATGTTCTTGCGGCGGTTCAGTTATTCTATCAGGAGTACTTTCTCGCACGGTGAAGGTTCTGATAGGATTCTCATAAGGTTTCGTCTGTTTTCTTGGCGTCTGTAAGATCACTGAAAAAGTTAGTTCATAATGATAGCGGCCCGGAGAAGTTTCGTGGTCTCTTTGTCGAACACGCTTCACTGACCATATAGCTCTTACTCCTTCCATACATTTATCATCACCGCATTTTTCTTGGGATCGATCGTCTTCAGTAAATCTGAATCCGTTTTTTTCCTCCAGTAGTCTTCCCCTAGCCATTATAGCTACGTCACCAAATGAAGAAGGATCCTCCTCGGGTATCCTATCGAAAGGTGCTGTTTTGATTTTTTCCCATAGGTCGTGATCGTCTTCTTCCTTGGACATTTGCTGATTATGCTTGATGTCCTGAGATATGACGTCACCTTTAGCTATCAGCTGATCAATTTTGTCTCTGACGAGTGTCAAATATACGCTGTGCCTTAAAGCATCTTCCCAGTAGTGAGCGGGTATGACAGCTACGGCCGGTGTTGATTCAGTCCTCATGGTCTCATGTAGGGTTCCCGCGCGACTTTCCCTGTTATCATCACGCCACTCATTCAGAGGAATTGGTGTTGGCCTGAAGTCGCTCGCCGCTCTGCTTCCTTCTCTGCGTATCTGTAAAACAAATGTTGAATATTCAATGATAGTAATATGAATTTAATTGGTATTATCATTAATTGTGTACGTTTATCGTAAGAATTGTAGTCTACGAAAAAATGTGGATATTTCAGAATGTGTTTGAAAGTAAAATGGCTGTTGGCGGGAAAGTGCGCAGTAGCGTGCGGTATGCTTGCGTGTTTGTCCAGCCGGCCCTCGCCGCGGCGAATTTCCAATCCATTAATTCTAATATAATTTTACAATAATCTTCAAACTGTTTTGCTAGTAATAAGTAATGTTAAGTTTATGAACTGTTTAATTAATATAAGTATCTAATCTTTTGTTTGTATAGATTAAAAATAGAAACGTAGTTTTGAATTTTAAACATAGAAGTGGTCCATGTGTTCAAAATTATGTTAGAATTATATTCCGTGGGTTGAGATATTTTACGCCAAATATGACATCCGCCTCCGTGGCACTTATTATTCAATTCTCTGAAGCATTAAATGATGTGTATGTTTGAACAATAATAATCTTGTTTTGAAGACGGTTTTCGTATTTCTATAAAGTACACACATATTAATTAATTGCAACAGTTGCGGAATATTACTATAAACTTTGTTTCGTACCGTCTTAACGGGATTTATATACTTATATATCGTATTCCGTGGAAATAGATCCATTGCCTAAAATTAAAATTATACTACATTATTTATAACTCAGTCATAAATAGTGTCCCCAAGGGAATTGGTCGTCTGGTCAGATGGACAGACAAAAATGTCTCTGGGCTGTTGTCGTTAACAAAGCCGACATTAGTATTTCATTATTAGTATACATTATTACATTACTGTAAAAGTTTTTAGGTCTATCAATATCTAGAGCATTTTTTTTATTTAGAGATTATATATGTACTGGCCGGCCGATTTAGAATAGGTAACATATTTAAAACTAGTAATCGGCGATCACGTCACTTCGTGTAACGTAATTTGAAGCTCGGGAAAATTAACCGCACCTCAAACAATTATGACATGTTTATAAATCTTTCATTATTAACCCAAACACCTTGTCTATTCGTAGAAACTGTTCGAAAAACGCATACAGACTTACACAGCTTTCGTTTCAAACTATACACCAGTGATTGCTCGCTTTATCGTGTTTCACTCGCGTCCTGTGGCATGACGCGTGTTAAATGCATTTCTGTTACATCTGAATGGTGTGGATCGTTATGGTTATCTCGGGAGATACATCGAGACCCACATGTGAACGCACCGTGGCGCTGCGTAATGTTACTACTGTCTACCGATAATGATCTGTTCGAGGGCACTGAAGATCTCTTACGCAAACTGAATAAGGTCTAGGGCGGTAACGCTGATAGCAGCATTATTATTATGTATATGATAATATTGTAATATATCAAAACATTAGTAGATCAGTTACATATTTTGGTCTCACAATAAAATTACAGAAAACAAAATGTGTATGAAAAGTTTGCACACGGGCAATGCTTATTTCTAATCAGTAATTTCTTCCAGTAGGTCCAAAAAGCGAAATAATGATACAGTGATGCAAGCTTAGTGCACACCTAAATTATAATACATAAAAATACGCAAAGCAACATACAAATCGTTATTATTAATGTATATTAATCTTTTGTTTTTGGATAGACTAGGTAATGGTTTTTATGAATTCATACTCCGACAGCTGAACGTTCAATATTATTTTAAAAGCTACACTTCAACATAATTGTGACACAATGACGTGAATAATATACAAATCTAAATGAAGAATATTAATTTAAACTGTCAAGTTAATCTTTGAATAGAATTAATAATTCACTGCACTCCGACACTTATGAGCTGCATGAGCAGCAAGTTAGATCGGAGATCTATTGCTCCACTTGGGTGGGAAAATCTCATCCCTGCACAATGGCAGACATACATCGAGGTCGTTGTCTGTTATCTGCATCTATTCTATAATTGTTTTTATTGTCTGTGCTGCAATGGACGAATTAGCGCGAAAAAATTCTAACGATTCTGTTAATTGCGTCTTTTGAAATGCAATAAAACAACCATTGCACGATATTATAATAAAGTGTATATAACTAGCGGCTAGTTCCGAAGGTTGAAAAATGTTTTATATATTTTTGTTTAACATTTACACACACTACCGCACTAGGGTACCCTGTGTTGCGGGTGGCATACACATACACAAACAAGACATCACAAACACTCATGGCCTGAGAACAAACATACATCTGTCACATAAATGTCTGCCCCGGCCGGGAACCGAAACCGAGAGCCATGAGAAATGTAGCCTATGCCCATCCAGAATAATGTACCTCTAAAATTGTAAAAGAGTTTATCAAGTAGGTGACGTGGTTACAGAGATTATAATAATTACATACTGTTACGATACTCCGCTTTGTAATTGTCTTCAAGTGTTTAAATAAAAAAGTTGTACTCATTCTAGCAGTCAAATGATGCGTTCCATCTCTATCCTTTTGAGTACCGATACATACAGGACCGAATGCCGATAGTTTTTGTCTTATTTGCTACTTACTTAGCAGTGGCGTGCGTTATAATTTTAACTATTTATGTAATAAATATTTCATATTTTACGTCACATTATATATTTTTTATAAGTCAGTGATTTTGAATGTTCAAATTGTACAAATATATCTTTAAGCTGCGTTGTTTTTTTTAAATTCAAAATCATTTAATCATTTAGGTGTTCTGTAAATACACTTTTGCGTGTCATTTTTTGCTTCTACCACCGTTTCGACAAGGTGCTTTAACATTGAGGAGAAGAAACGGCGGAAGAAACTCCTCAGCACATCTTTAAAACAACACATGGTAATTACAAAGTAAATTTAATCCTGAGCGGAACTAGTTTCGACACTATTATTTCCAGTCGTCCCGGTCATTTGGGTTCCTTCATTACGTTTATATTCTTAATAACTGCACGCTTAAATTAAAAATAAACCGAATAGGCATTGCATTACAATGGACGTCACTGGTGTTACAAAGTCTGTTAGTTGTAAGTTTTTGTTTAAAAATACAGTACTGAACTGGTTCGTCGATGGAGCTTTGTTTAATATTGACATTTGGCCAGTGTCATTACCGGTTACATGTGTGTGTCAATAGCTTGATGTATTGTGTGGTGTCCAACCCATGTTGGATTTCGATTCACATTCCGCTTGGTGGTAATTGGTAAAAATCACAGGACGCGAGTCAACCATAAGTCAAGTACAAGCGCGGTCAGATCTTTGATGATTAACCGTTAGTGACAAAATAGTATGACATGAGTCATGATTCATGATATTTCCTTGTTTATACATTAATTAACTAATTTTACATATTTCATAGTCTATGGCAAATGAGCCTTCATATTTAAGACTAGATTCAAATGGCAAAAGAATGGCCCATGTTCTGTTGGTACATAGAGACGTGCACACAATCCGACATTATTAATGATTTATTTGGCCACATACTTGTAATAACTCAAATGATCAATTATTAATTCGAACAACATTCCCGAGAAGAAAACGCCGACTACGCTACTGAATCACTGCCAAAAAAAAACGCTTAGGAAAAGCGGGCTCCGCTCATTGTACTCACTACAAGCGCGTAGAAAACGCAGACGACCGCGAAACGCATCTTCGATCACTGAATCACTGCACGAGTTTTGCCATCAACAACAATCGTATAGGACGCGTGCGCGCGCGCACCTCTGAGTGCGAACTGGTGCAAACGGCGGTCTACACCACCCACCCTTCTATTGATCGGTTGGGAGCTGATGAGGAAGTATAAAGAGGGTGCAGCGACACCGTTAATTACAAACTTTGCTTTCCATCTGTTTTCGAACTGGTTAAGGGACATTAATTTGTTGATAAACTACTACTCGTAGCTAACTTATAGCTCATATATTAATGTAGCCATGCGATTGGGTTTTGATGCGGTTGTTTAAAACAGACTTAGGGGTGATTGATAATTGTTTATGGTTTGTTATACTCTCATTAATCTTAGTATTTGTTGTAAAATATTACGAGTAAGCTCTATGCATTCATTGGTATATTGGTATGCATCGGCAGTATCTTGACAAATGGTCAAGATCGTACTGTAAACGTTAATTAATGTTGAATCTTTTAATATCAGTTTTCATGGACTTGTGTCAATAATTACCTGTTATCTGCGGCATTGGCCTCATCAAAAGCCAATGAAACTATTGAGTAACGTTGCTATAACCAAATATGTTAAATGAAGGTTAGAACAAATTGTATGTTACAAATATAATAACTATAGAAAGAACGATATGTAAATTCAGAACAATACAGCTGAAATACCGCGCGACTCCACGCGAGGGGGCGCGAGTGAAATTCTCTGCGTGAGCACTTTCCATCTCGTGGCCTCCAGGACTGTTTTTATAAGCATAATATGCAAAGCGTCATGTAGTCCGTCCGTCTCTACTAGAGTATTTCTTATGAAATACATTCATTTTCCATGCTCGACGTTTAACTTCAACTTCACTAATTAACAGCATGACCTTTGCCTTGGACTCGAGGATGGATGGAAACCCAAACTCCCCATGATACAATGTGTCCAACTTTATCTGTGGCTATGTTTACAGTTGCAATATTTCTAAAGTGTATATTGTCATTAAAATTAAATGTTTCAAACTAGGATCTTTCAACAGTTGTCAAGAATCAAATAATCAGTAATTAACATTCAGAATCATTTCCTGAACTATTTAGGTATTTTGTAAATGCACCTACGCGCGTGATTTTTTTGCATATACAACAGTTTAGAAAAAGTGCTTTAACATTGAGGAGATAAATAGATAAAGAAAGTTTATATCGCCATAGAATCGGTGGCGGCATTGCTATTTTCAAGCTGTCTTGTCGTTTATATATTCATATATACATATATTTTATAATATCCTTTGACAACACCTTGCTTCGAAGTTCCAATGGGTAAATCATGTATGAACTTTGGAACGTTATTGTAAAAATGTACACCGAACCCTATAAAACAATCCTTTTATAGGTTAATTCGAGTTGATTTCTTTCACGAAAGCAACGCGCCCTTAACTTGGTAACATTGGAACGGCACACAGATTTCAAATTTAGACCGCCGAGAGAAGGAACGGCGTTTAGATCGGTTGAATTACAATGTGTTAGCCACACAACCAGGTAAATAAAATATTGATTTTTGATCAATTATTGTATTTAACGAACGAAGCCATTCTAATAGGTTAGTTATATTGCAATAATTCGTATCACTGCGTATTTAAGTAGTACATATTCGCTTCATTGTAACTTTATTTACATAGTTGTAGTGATCAATTTCCATTTATTGGGTTCCGTAGCTCCAGGTAACTCATGTCAACACTTTTCTCTTTGACTCGGAAATATTATGTATCGTTGGAATTTAAATTTCGAGTATAATTTAGTCTAAAAAAAAAGAAACATTAGATGATTGGTGTGTTCCGATTTCGCGATGAAATTGACACACACTTCGAAATAAACATTCAAGACACGTTCTTAAACATTTGTAGAAAATGTTACAATGTGGGTACCCACTGTGTGACATCTGATATCTCATCTTAATCGCTCTAGATTTGAATTCGGAATTACTATTTCGAAAAGGTCTACAGGCAAAGTCACTGCACTACCAATAGGGCTATATAGTGCCGTCAAACGTTTGTATACTATCGGTAAAATTTTTAGTTATGTTTGGTAAAGTTTTTGAGTAAGTCGTGACCTTCCTTAATTATTTTTTCAGCCGTCTTCACCAAATATTAACAAATTCCAATATTTGGTGAAAGGCATAATACGTTTTAAGTAAAACTTGATGACGCCTATAAAGCCAACAGTAAAACAAGTGATCTACAAGTTACATTACATACTCGTATCATAGTTACGATACGGAACCGTATTTAAGCGAATCAGACTCAACTCAACTCATTTGATCAATTTAAACGTTATATAGACTACGTTAGATTAGAATTTGCTTTACGCTAGGTCATTGTCTCTTAGAGATATATTAGATTATGATTAATTCGAGACGAGTCCGACGCGACACGGCGACATACGCATGAAAGGACAGCAACTTATCCGCTTTCCTCGGACGAATGAATTATCTACACAAGTAGTAATACACGTATTTATTTTTAATTATTGAAGCGCTCATATATCAGCCGTGTTTGTCCGACTCAAGGAACCTCTGTCGCTGGCTGCAAGTTTTTATTTTATTTTAATCGTCCATAGCTAACAAAATGTAACATTGTCTAGAGGCCTTGTTGAGAAGAATGGTTACTTTGCGAGGGAGCCGCGTAATTGAGTACAAAGTAAAAACGTATTTAGTATAAAACTCATTAAGTACGTTCCCAGCCCGAGTGCGGTAACTTTGCGCAATGCACCACCTCAGTATTGTTCCACGTTTCCACCCATGATCACCTTATCTGAATTGGCATCTTCTGTGATTGCTTCGGCTTGCAGGCGGCGACTTTTTGTCGGGATAAGTGTCGTCGCTTATTGTGGGTTTATCATTATGTTCACGTCCACCGTGTTGCGTTTTACTGCGTAACACATTCTCATGTTGACGACTGAGATTAGTAATACTGATATAAATTGTAAGTTGAAAGTATTCAGATAAAATAGGAACTCTTGTTGGGTTAAATTAGTTAATAATATATTGTATATTTATCGGGACTTATATATTTATCTTAAAACTGTAACAGAGGTAGCCTAGTGGTTTCAACGTTGGTTTCTCTCACGGGAGACGCGAAAGCAAATCCTATGTGTACGTCTATTTTTTAAATTACGTAATACAAATTACTGATACGTACTTCGGTGAAGGAAAACATGGCGAGGAAGCCTGCATACCTGAGTTTTTTATATGATGTTCTTAAAGATACGTGAAGTCTGCCAACCCGCACTTGGATGGCGTGGATGACTATGACCTTAACCCATTGTTTCTTAAAGTGGGGTCCATGGCGTATGTGTCAGGTGTCCGCGGCAGCTCAGTTAAACCTTAACATACTTATCAGGATGCTATCTATGCAACATTAGTTTATGTAAATGCAGACTGATTGGTAATAGTCTGCGGTCGTTTCTCCGTATGCACATGTATGTGTATTGCCGGCCGCTACATCCAGTTACGCCAGTCACGTTGTGTGTTGTTTTGGTGTTCTTTGAGTCAAGCTCGCCCACTTATTGTCAAGCGAGCTATGTCCGTTCTGATACCATTTGCTACGACGTACCTCTGTGAAGCAGGATTCTCGGTTCTGGTTGCGATAAAAACAAGAAATCGCAATCGATTGAATGTCGCAGATGTCATGCGGCTTGCCTTGTCGAAGACTGTTACACAAATTAACGTCCTTATTGAGGCCCAGCAGCAGCATCCTTCTCATTAACTTAGTTCTGGCAATATGTGATTAATTTTGTTACTGTATGTATAATTGAACTACCAAAAAGAGTGATTTTTAATATAATACTTATTACATAAATAACGCTTGTTATCTTTTCCTAAAATATTTTTGAGAGGGCTCCGTGGAGCTAATAAATTCTGTAAAGGGGTCCGTGACTGCAAAAAGTTTAAGAAAGCCGCCTGCCCTAACCCCTGTGGCTCAATTGTGATCACTGCCACCGAAACACGTTAAAACATTTCAGGGATGATTCTAGAAAGACTGTGATAATTAGCCAGGCAGGTAAAGGATTCTACGACTGAGATCAATTATCGTTGGTGTTAAATTTGTATAGAGCCCAGCGTCCTGCATCATCAGAAATTTAGTGATAGTCATTCGTCGCTTGTTAAGCAGGATGCGCCGCGGGCAGGGAAAGGTCGCATGGACTGGAGGATGGATGGTGCCTCTTCTTGTATCCTAAAATTTTAATTTAATTTTGTGAATTTTGGTAGACAGAAATATCTACATACGTCTTTACATATCACCTATTGGGCATGCAAACAGCTGTTTTATGTTATTATTAGCATTAAAAACAAATAAGTGCAGTCAATGTTCCATTTTTTTTAATTTTTAATATTTTCATAAGTCGTGCTTCAATGGTTTGAACAAATATAAAATTAATTAAGTAATAATAAGAAATAGAATAAAAATTAAGAATGTGATTCCTTGATATTTCGTAAATTATAAGGTGGTTATTTGTAACGTTTAATAATTGTGAGTAAATCACTAATGTCGCAGTATAAGAAATAGTTGATATTTGACCGATCAATAATCTTCGGCAGCGTCTCTTCCGGGCACGGAGGCAGCGCACCAGCTGGTGGTGTGCGTTCGTAACAAGTGCACGCCCGAGGAGGCGCTGAACGTGCTACGCGAGCTGCCCAACCCGCTGCGCGAGGACCAGCCCGCGCACTCGGCCGCCTACAACCCGCTCAAGATTGACGTTTTCGTGCAGACGCTGCTCAACCTCGGCAGCAAGAGTATCTCGCACAGCTTCGCTGCCATATCCAAGTTTCATTACGTGTTCAAGGTCTGTGTGCTTCGGCTTGGAACTTACAAAATGTACATTTTGCTAGTGGTGACAAGTTCGAAATCGTAAAATATATGCCCTCAGTTAAGCCATTACCGTACGTTTTGCAGTTTTCGAGTTTTCGCGCAGCTGACAAAATACTACATTGTCTATGTTATTTAAATAACTCTTAATTTTGAATTAATTTGAAGTCATTGCGGAGTGCGTACACAAATTTGCGCAACTACAGTGTGGTTGTTACCATAATCTTTGCACTCGACTAATCGCCGTAAAATAAAAGCCTCATGATGATATTATTGCAGATATTGGCGGAATCTGAGGAGGCGCAGATATGCGTACTGCGCAATGTATGGGAGCTATGGCAGCGGCATCCCCAGATGGTGTGCGTGCTGGTGGACAAGATGCTGAAGACACAGATAGTGGAGTGCAGTGCGGTGGCAACGTGGCTCTTCTCCAAGGAGATGGCGCAGTACTTCACCCACTCCATCCTCTGGGAGATCCTCCATCTCACGATTGATAAGATGAACAAGCACGTTTCTAAGCTCAGTGAGTTATTGCAAGTCGTCGCATGTCTTCAAATAAACTTCCACGGCTGGTTGTGTACCCACGAGTCTGACCGACGATCGTAGTAATGAAGCAACGAATTTACTATTCAGCGGTGATGCACCACCGGAGTAAGTGGTAACTTTGTGGTGCTTCGCCGTGTAAGTTGCAACTTCCATCCTTGAGTCTAATCTGTCGTAGCGTACGAGGGATTGGTCAGGTTCTTTATGTTAGAGGTCGTTGGATTCTATGTCACTAATTTAAATCCCAACGGCACATGTGCATGGTTGTAGGTGTATATACATACGTGGTTTGCTACCGCCCTCTTTTATAAAATTTTATAATTTTTCCTTTTTTAACTTAAAACAATAATTTGTGTATTCTGAGAATCGGTTCTCAAGTGATTTCTCCGTTTCCTATTTAGCCAACAACGTGTACCGAATTCACGCAAAGCATCGCTGAATACCCTCGGTGATAAGGATATATATAGAGGGTATTGGCCACTTACTATGAAGAAACCCGTCTGCTCGTTTAACATTTGTTAACGTTTAACATTTAAAGAGAGGTAGACAGAGACAGATTTCGATAGGGTGCGGAATACGATGAATTTAATATGGCTTTATTATTTATCTTTTTGTTTTAACCCGGTTTGTTATAATTAAATATCAAAAATGTGAACTGAAACAGATCGCTGTCAGCAATAAGACGTTTCACGTTTCGTTCCATGTTCCAGGTGAAGAGTTACAAGAGGCCAGGGAAGCGCTCGCCAGAGCAGACTCTAGCAGCTCGGACTCCGAGGATGAGAGCGGCAGCAAGAAGAAGAAGGATCAAGACAAGCCCACGGAAGAGGTGTGTAACCATTCGGCGTTGGATTCAGATAAATTCGTTTAAAATATTTTAACCTGGTGGAACCTACAGGTAGTTCAGTGATTAGCCAGGTACATAAATACCCTTACTATCGTCGGGAAACGAGCTGGTACAGCTCACCTCTAACATCCGCCTTAAATATAGTAACTCTGGAACGGTTCTGTTCGTGTCGCGCAGCTGACAAGCCACGCCGGGTGTCGGTGACAATAATAACACTCTTTATTGGACACCAGATCAAGAACTTAAAAAAGAGGAGCTTGTCCAACATATGTCAATGTTTTATAAAAACATTTAAATTCATAATTATTTAATAATGAAGGTAATTAATAAATCGTGAGTACCCGGTACAATTAAAATGTACAATGTCCGCGATGATATGAATTTAAATAAACACATTATGTCAAGTCCAACTTCTTGAAAGTAGCACCTATTGTGGAAAAGTATGAGGTGTCCGTTTGTGAAGGTATGTGACCAGAAGAATGCTAAGAATGGAAGTGGATGGATATAAGGGAAGGGGAAGACCGAAGAAGACGTGGATGGATTGTGTGGTGGATTAAAGATGTGTGCATTTAAATGAAGAATAATAGAGTTGGATGGAAGAAAAGGACACAATGTGCTGACCCCAAGTGATTGGGATGAGGGCCGGGAAATGATGTCAAGTCCAACTTAAGTTTGACATGACCTGAGCTCAACAGTGGGAGAATTATGGGTTTTTAATTAAATTATGTGTGTAAAATAAATAAACAAGTAAAAGAAGTACACGTATTGCAGGCGGTGGAGCGCATGGAGGAGCGGCTGGAGCTGGCGCACACGGACCAGAAGCGGCTGTTTCTGATCGTGTTCCAGCGGTTCATCATGATCCTGTCGGAGCATCTGGTGCGTGCCGACACGGACGCGCGCGATCCGCTCACGCATTGGTACCGCGGCACCATCGGCCGCCTGCGGCAGGTCTTCCTAGCGGTGAGATAATGTTCGCTTTTAACGTAGGGCTATGAACGCTCCTACGCTCAGTAGGGACTTGTTATTGTTTTTGTTAATTTTTAATTAGTGTATAATACAATATAAAAAAGCAACATGTGGTATGGATTACCTTTCTACATAAAAGAAACGCTTATATTTGTGATATTCAGTTAGGTAAAGTGTAATAACAATGAAATATGAGTCACATGACGGTGCCGCGAGTACAGACTGGGGTGGGCACCTTAAACACATAGAAGGATGCACGCAAGCACGCACTCACGCACGCACACGAACAACGTAGAGAATAATAAGTAATTACACTACATATTCTCTTAGCACTTGTACCGTAGTAGTAATGTGGCACACCGTTCGGCCGGTGTCGAGTGGCCCCGCAACACACGGTAAAATTTCAAATTAAACTACAATCCTATAGACAGGAAGGGAAAATAAACTTTTGAAAATTGAGGTTGGTGTTGTATTGTATTTAACAATATTTCTTGGGGTAAATAATTTCACGGCAGTTTTGGTAAGTGTAGTTTGGAATTAGGTTCGGGGTGCTGCGAGCGTTCACACATTTGTAACAACTTGATCATCATCGGGACGGAATTGTGACATTGGATTATTTTGTCGTTTGTGTGTTTTATTTCATCATTTTTCGCTTTGATTATTGAACACCGAATGGAGTACATTAGCTAATCAAACGATATTCTCTTGCCAGCATCACGAGCAGGTGCAGAAGTATAGCAGTACGCTGGAGACGTTGCTGTTCACGCAAGACCTGGATCCTCACATCCTGGATGTTTTCCATCAATTCGTGGCCCTAACCGCTTAGCTAGCTTTGTGACGATGAACCACAGCGTGACACCACATCAGTTTTAAGTGAGATGATAGAGTTTGACACACAGAATTCGATTAAGTTTTACAACTATGTTGCTACGAGATATCTCGCGTGTTTCTATTTTTCTTCTGTTTTCTTTTTTGCAAATTGAAGCTGTGTTTTGATTGCTTTAATCATTAAAAAACCTTACAATAAACTCACCAACTACCTCTATTGTATGCAAAATGTATCCAATACATAAGGTTGATTCTGTAGACGAGTCGGAGTCGGTAAGGGCATGCTAACAGTGGTGACTCCCCATAAAGTGCTTGGGCGAGCGTCAGTTATTTATGGAGGCATTTTGACTGTTTTAATAGAGTTTTAGATAACATCAACGAATCGAAGTGTTTTGCAGTTTATGACATTCAATGTACTCGAACGTCAATCAGTTCGATAGAATTTTTGATGTTTACAAGGAACATGGTTACTCAGCATCAAAAAAAATTTTTTTTTCTATTTTATCTTAGTTTTCTAACTGAATGCAGGTTCAAATGTCTCCATAAATTAAGGACAGTCTCGTATGGTCGTTTTATTTAGCTATGAGATTTAAAATACTTATCTCGCTCACTCCTGGCCCGTCTTAATAACCCACCCGTATAATATGGGTCAACCCATTTGTAATTGAAACTTATATGGAAATATTTAAAAATAAAACATATTCTTCTACAAACACATGCTGTGAAAAAATGGATGCCTTTATGTAGTGTAATAAATAAATATTATTGAAAATAGTGTTTTATTTACCAGTAGACATAATATTATGATAATTGAAAATATAGTTTTGATGACACGATATGAGATTGTCTGAGCATCAACCTCCAGTTGTGAGCTGGGGGTCTTGACTAGAAAGAAAAACTGCTTTTCTTCTGATCATGTGTTATAATTTCCCTTTTTACAAAATGAATATAATAAGCCGCGTGCGCCTGCGCATATCTCTTGCGAGTGTTTGTGGTCGTAGGTGGGGCGAGGGTCCACGTCAGCGCTGGCGGGACCGGTTTGTGAACGCCCCCCCTTGCCCTGCACCGCGCTGCTCGTGCGGCCGATTTGCCGTCAGGAACAGAGATAATTATAATTATGCGGTTGAAAGGTTTCATCTTTGACCTGCCATCTGGTCTGTGAATAAACACTGCGGCACATGGTCGTGATACTCGGTGATGTCAATACGTTCCTTTTAAATGAATAACTGACAAACTCGAGATTAAATTAAATTTACTTATGTTTGCGAAATACAATTAAAGTAGTGTGCATGTAACGAAGCACGGATGTTAAAATTACATTTACAATAAATATAAACCAGTTGCATAGGACTAGCCGTTTCATAACAGTCAACAATACAATCACGATTTCAAAAACTGAAGCAACTCCTCGACGTCGTGTCTAGAGCCGAGGTGACAGGGCGCGCGCTCGTGGATCGAGGAGGGCTGGATGTCCAGGATGGGGATGGTCCCGTTGGAGGCGAGGCCTCCTGCCTCCGTCACTATGAACGCCATGGGGTTGCATTCGTACAGGAGACGCAGCTGCAACATAGATGAAATTATCGTTAATTGACCACCCAACAGCTTACCAGCCGACTTAATACCTTAAGCCTGACTGCTAACTGAGAGGTTTCGGGTTCGATTCTCGGCTGGTGCAATCATGGGGAACTCTA